>QANW01011014.1:970029-1027605 GCA_003254865.1 Dryas drummondii | reverse complement strand
GAACCACCTGCAATTTTTTTTTTTTAAGTTTTCTTCTCTTCGGCGATGGTGAGCTAGCTTGAGGAGTAGTTGTGGAGTGGGCAGGAGAGAAGGGGTGGGGGAGGGAGGGAGGTGGTCGGGGTAAGGGGAAGAAAAAGAAGAGAAAGCTAGAGTGGGGGTGGGGAAAGAGAGAGAAAGAGAGAGAGAAAGGATAGATGAGAGAGGAGAGAGGGGCAGGGAGGGGTGGGGTGGTCGCTGGTGGTGGTAGGCTGCTCGGCGTGGTCGGGAATGGGGTGTGTGCCGGAGAGAGGAGAGGTGGGGAGGGAGGTGGTCGGGGATGGGTGTGTGTGTGTGTGTTTTTTTTTTTTTTTAAAGAAAGGGTGTGCAAAAAGAAAAAAAAATGGTATGTAAATAGCAGCCCTCTAAATTAAAATCGGATCCATTTTACAGGTGTAGACTGTGTAGCACTAGTCGTGTAGATATATAATATATTGCTAGAGTATGGCCAGAAGCTGCAGCTTATAATTTCTGGCATTAAAATGTAAAAAGCCAAAGAGGCGGGACATTTGATGAAAAACAGCAAATGGTGGGGGATCAGATTGCAAAATCACGGAGAGGGGATTGATAAAATTGAGAGGCGGCAAAAGCCTCCTATTAGCGTCTCTCATCATCTGATAATAAACTAAAAATTTACCGTTTAAAGTTGAAACCTGAAATTCTTCTCCTCTCCTACTCATCCTTCAAGCTCTGCTTTCCCATACACTCAGTCTCAGCCTCTCAGGTACTCTCTCTCTCTCTCTCTTCATGCGCCTACTGTTGCTTTGTGGGTTTTTAGATTTGTTCTGTGAAGGGTGGTTTTAACTTTTATTTACTACACTAGTCCACTGTTTGGTTTATGAGAAAATGTCGCAACCGACCTACACAGGGGAGTCCGATGAGGAATTGGAACTGGGTGTTCCGTCGTTGCGCCAGAAAGAAAATAAGGCAAACGAATTAATCGTAGACTGTATAGTTTTTGCTTGATAACGTGGAAAATGTGGTGTTTATGGGTTTACTGCTCATCGTCTCACGCTGTTTGACAAAATGCCTCAACGAACTTAAAAGGATTTTGGTTCTTTCACAACAACTAGGATCAATTTTTTTTTCTTTTTTATATTGTCATTTAAATCTATTTTTTGACGGACTATATAGTTGCATGTTGTACTTGTAATGGGATTTTGCATTCTTCATTTATAGTAAAATAGTGGCATGCTTCATTCATGGGTTCTTGCATATGATGAAGATAGAAAAGTCCTTTTTGTTTACATTTCTATAATCTAATCCTTGTTTCTTCCCAAATCTGAATTTGCAGCGTTAGTTGAAAGTTTCAAGTTACATCACATGGCTATTTAATTTATTAAGTACTGGTTGGGGCCTCCTAAATATGCCAGCATTAATCTCGCCGAGGTTGCTCTTTTTCGGAGGAGCTCTATCTTTCCATAAGTTTTCGAATGTTTCTAGGAATGCTTGGTTCCATAGAAGTGTATGTAGTCTGAGTCTTGCTAGCATTGGGTTCAAAAGTGATCTTGAAACATTAGAGAAAAGGAAACCCAATGAAGTTACACCACTGAATTCTCTTAAAGAGGTCCCTAAAAGTAAAGCAAAGCCGGCTGGAAGGAATGTAGTGAAGGCAGCTGCGGCGCAGAGATTGCTTGAAATAGACTCGACCCTCTTTACTGCGGAATCATTTTTTGAGCTTGGCCTCCCACCTCTGTTGATAGAGAGGTTGGAGAGTGAAGGCTTCAAGACTCCAACTGATGTTCAATCCACTGCCATTCCAACAATTCTCAAAGATCATGATGTTGTGATTCAGTCTTACACGGGTTCAGGAAAAACACTGGCTTATCTTCTTCCCATCCTCTCTGAAGTAGGCCCCCTGAGGAAGAGACCATCTGATCATGATGGCAGACCAGGGAAGAAAACAGACATAGAAGCAGTTATTGTGGCACCTTCTAGGGAGCTGGGTATGCAAATTGTGAGGGAGTTTGAGAAGATATTAGGACCTGAAAACAAAAGAGCGGTTCAGCAGCTTGTAGGAGGTGCAAATCGATCAAGACAGGAAGAAGCACTTAGGAAAAATAAACCTGCCATTGTTGTTGGGACACCAGGTAGGATTTCAGAGATCAGTGCAGCTGGGAAGCTTCACACCCATGGCTGTCGTTTCTTGGTCTTAGATGAGGTTGATGAACTGCTCTCATTTAATTTTCGGGAGGACATGCACCGGATATTGGAACATGTTGGGAGGAAATCTAGTGCAGACTCAGGTGGACCAAAAGGCTCACTTACCAAGCGGGCTGAGCGTCAGACTATTTTGGTTTCTGCTACAGTACCATTTTCAGTGGTAAGGGCAGCCAGGAGCTGGGGGCATGATCCACTTCTCGTCCAAGCCAAAAAAGTCATTTCCCTTGAATCCATCTCTCCATCTGCACCCCCCAAATTGTCAGGAAATTCAACCAGTTCAGATTCAACCTCAAATTCGCAAGGTCAGGCTACAACAGAGAGCCTACCTCCATCTCTTAAACACTACTACTGTGTCTCAAAGTTACAACACAAGGTTGATGTGTTGAGGAGGTGTGTTCATGCTCTTGATGCCAAGTCTGTTATAGCCTTCATGAACCACACCAAGCAGCTAAAAGATACCGTCTTCAAGCTGGAGGCTCGTGGAATGGTAGCAGCAGAGCTACATGGGGATCTTGGTAAACTTGGTAGGTCAACAACTTTGAAAAAATTCAAGAAGGGGGAGGTGAGAATTCTGGTGACAAATGAACTTTCAGCAAGGGGTTTGGATGTGGCAGAATGTGATCTTGTAGTCAATCTTGACTTACCCACCGACTCAATTCATTATGCACATCGAGCTGGTCGGACTGGTCGGCTTGGCAGGAAGGGCACCGTTGTAACAATGTGTGAAGAGCGAGAAGTTTTTGTTGTGAAGAAGCTGCAGAAGCAGCTTGGCGTTCCAATTACACTTTGTGATTTTACAGAGGGTAAGCTTGTTATCACCGAAGAAGAGAAGGCTCTACCGGCTCTGAGGTAGTGATAACTATCTATGGCATGCTCATTACCTGTATACTGTTTGCATTGTTGCAACTTTTGGGAAGCTGCAATTAGTTTATTAATTAATATAGTTTTTCATAAAAGAGGAATTAATTAATATAGTTTTTGTTTTAAGTACACTGGGAGAACAATGAGTGTTTGATGCAACCAATGAACCAAATTATCCAAATTGTTAGCTCTTGTTTTTTAAAATTATTTGGAAAGCATCCAGTAATAGTTAAATTCGAAATTCAATGTTTTCCAAATAGTTTTTGCTAACAATCCTTGTTTTTTGGCTGCACGACCCAATTCAAATATCAAAGTCCTAGATGGTTGTTTATATGCTTTTCAAAGTTATTTTCGAATTGATATATTATGAGCTCAAAATGGACATTGGAGCCCAAAGTAATGCCTATTCAAATTGATATATTATGGTGGTGCCACCTCTTAAAGTACTTTGTAATTCTCAAGAATATTCTGGATGATCCAAGGGAATTAAGAGTGTTATTTATCAGAATATTTAATCCTACCATTCATTACGTAACTAACCCTGCCCTTGCATGTGTACCATATGCACGAAACAAATTAAGGCTAGAGATGTGCATGATCATGTGCTGGGGTTGAGGGAACCAAATGCAAGGAACTCCTCATCACACTCAAATATGGCCATTTGTTGTTGATCAAGTGTTACCCAGGCTTCAATACCATCACCCCTTTTGTTACCATTAACACAATTAACTTCTTGTGCTCGCTATGGCTAGTCACCCACAAAGGTCTCCTCCACCCGAAATTCATTTCATATAAAGGGAACTTACACAAACTTGTGCTCCTATAAAGATTGATGCCCTTGCTGCTGGTCTTAAAAAGATCACCCGTCTCTCTTAAGAGACTCAGACACCACCAAGAATCCATCCTCACCTTTAAATCTGTCCACTTTGTCATTGCAAAAGTCGGTTAATCCTTTCCTCATTCCCCGCCAGCTCGTGTAATTCTGTCTCATTTTCTTTGAATACCAATGGAAGGGACCAAAACCAATTCCCCATGGCATTTTCCGGTATCGCCGGGACCATTCTCTGGCGCAGGTTGACCATTCGGGGGATCGGTAGATCGAAGTCCCCCAAGCCCAGTGGTGGTCGCGGTGATCTGGTTGCCATCCAAAAGGAGAGAACTAGAGAGAGAGAACAGTAGATCGAAGTCTCCCAAACCTTTGTAGATCTGCTGGAAAATGGTGAGAGAGAAATGCAGAGAGACTGAGAATGTTGGAAATATTAGGGGAAGACTTGTCATTTTTACGAAATTGGTGTAGAAGCTGAGTCAGTTGGCTAATCAATGCAGAGGAATCCGAAACTGTAGCTTTTGTTGAATTATTTTCAGAAAAAACTTGGTTGGCACTGAATCCTTGTGATCCTTTATTATCTTTTCCAAATTTCGGCTTTATATGCGGATAAAGAATCCAACACCTATCTTTGGTATGACGTGCCTGCCCACAATGCTCACAAGATACTGGGTTTCTTTTTCCTTTGAAAGACTTGCCTTCAGGTCTTCGTTTGTCAGCCACAAAGGCTCGTGGTTCAGAAGGTTCAGCTAGAGGTTTCCCCTAAGGGTTCATTGCTTTCTTTCTCACCTCTTCACGTTGAATTGTGGTGCATACACTAGAGGAAGTTAGTAGCTCAGAACTCATAAGGATGTGACTTCTGAGATCTTCATAATCAGAATCAAGACTGGCCAACAGTTGAAAAATCTTATCCTCCTCTACTCTTTTCAGAAGGATATTTGTATCTATGGTGTGGGGTCGATAGAGGCCAAGCTCATTCCACATGCTTTTCAACTTCCCCGGATGTTCAACAAAAGATTTCTCATCTTGTGTAGTACTTGCAGTGTCCTTCTTCAACTAGAAGATACTGGCTGCATTATTTTGATGTCCATACATTTCTTTAACTGATTCCCACAACTCATAGGCTGAGTCAGAGTAGCTGAAAATTTCAGCAATCTGTGATTCCATGGAGTTTAATATCCATGACATAACTAGTTGATCTTTGCAAAGCCATTCTTCAAATTTAGAATCTTCAATCTCTGGAGCACGCTGTTTTCCATTGATGAAGCCGAGTTTGGATTTCCCTCCAAGAGCCAAAGTAATTGCTCTGGACCAAGGGATGTAATTAAGTCCGTTCAAAAGGACTGAGCAAAGTTGCATGTTTGGATTAGTTTCTACTTCAGGAACAACTGAAGAAGATGAAGCATTCTTCTTTTTGTTTTCTCCCATTGATCTTGCTAGAAAGATAAGTCACTAAAAGAACTTAGGACTTAATTGCTTTGATACCATATAGTAAAATATAACCACAAGATGATACAGGGGAGAAGAGGATTTTGGTGGTTCAGCTGGGAGATACCCAAGGCTCTTAGAATTAGCCTGTTGAAATACCCAAGGATACAACTAATCCAACTAAGACAAATTACATTAATTATAATAACACACATTAATGATTACTTCCAACAGAGAAGGAGGGAGGCAGAGAGAGAGAGAGAACCTCTCTTAGAGGTAACAGCGTTCTTGACTCTTCTTTCAATGCCATCAAAATCCATTTTGACTTGGTTACTTGGTGATAATGATGAGTACGTACCTGCAATGGTTTGCGCTTGCTCCTTGTGCTTGTCACACTGCAAAAGTTGGAAAGATAATCAAGAGCACCCATTTTTAGAGAAAGAAACAGAGAGAGACGGAGGAGGAAGACAGAGAGAAATAGAGAGAGAGAGAGAGAGAGAGAGAGAGAGAGAGAGAGAGAGAGACAGAGAGAGAGAGACAGAGAGAGAGAATAAGGAAGTACATGGAGAAGTGGACCGGGTATGTAGTTAGTAGACCTATTTAGAATTTAATTTAAACAAGTGGATGAGAAAGTGAATTAGATTTCAAAAGTGGGTGTTAAAATCATTTACTTTTAATTTAAAGGACCAATTACAAATAAATTAATAAATATTTTTAATATTATAAATTAGTCAATAAACTTTTTCATAATTTCATTTTAGTCACTATTGACCAAAATGAAAAAGATAATTTACAATAAATCAATAAATATACATTATTATGTAAATTTAGATTTGTATTGAGTTTTTGTTTGACTGCTACCTAGCAAAACGGCTTTCAAAACTCGGGAGTTAAACTTTAAGCCATAAGCTCTATAATCTTAATTTTAAACCCTAAACCGCATTTCTCAACCCTAAACTTTATTTATATACCATAAACCTCATTTCTATACCTTAAACCAAATCAAGGGCAATGTCGTAATTTTACACACATAAGTAATGAAAAAAACGGAATAGACAAATTGATATTTTTCAATGCACCAAAATACATGATATCAACAAATGAATTGGGCTTAGTGACTAAACTAAAATAAAATTTCAAACTTATTGACATTTATGGGAAAAAAAACTTCACATTGACCATTATGTAATATTAAAATGTTTTATTGATTTAAATGTAATTTTTTAATAATAGTATTATAATAAAGGGAAAAATTTACAAACATGACACATACTTTGATAGTTTTTCATTTTAGGACATTACTTTTATTTTTTGTCAATTAAGGACCCTGTTTTATCTCAACTTTGGCCCGACATTGAATCCATCAAAACTCCACCAAATTTAACAAACTTATACTTGGTTTAAATTTATGCATTTCCTCTTTACAAGCATATAAAGATCACTCAAATCGGACATCTACAACTCCAGATAATTGGCCCAAAAATAGGGTATCTGAAATTGTCCAATCGAATTTCTAAAAAAAAAAATTTGAAAAATCGGACAGTTTCGAGTACCCTAATTTGGGGCCGATTATCTGGAGTTGTAGAAATCCAATTTGGGTGATCTTTATATGGTTGTAAAAAAAAAAATGCATATCTTTAAACCCAGTATAATTTTTCTGAATTTGGTGGAATTTTGATGAGTCCAACATCAGGCTAAAATTGAGATAAAAAATGAAAAAAAAAAATATGGTCTTTAATTGACATAAAATGAAAATATGTATCCTTTATTAACATAAAACAAAATTAATATTTTAAAATGAAACAATCATAAAAATATGTGTCTTATTTTTTAATTTTTCCTTATAATAAAATTAAAATAAGTAGTATTAGAAAATCAACTAATGCATAAGACCCACCTTTACAAAAATTAGGTGGGGGCAAAACTGTGCTTTGCTTGCGCCGGAGGGAAACTTACCGTTAAAATTGTTAAGCACCAACTGCTTTTCACATACAAAGTTTTCGTTTTTCTCAATTGGTATCTACGTAGATGGAACAAGAAGAAGCAGACCCAGCAGCAAAATCACGCGCAGAACGGTACCGTATGACTGCTTAGGCACTGCATGTATATTACAAGCTCTGTATTTCGTAGTAGCACTAAGTTTGCATGCACTCATTTTTTAAGCAAGTTTGTGGGCTTCATAAAACCTCGCTCTCCTATTACTCACGTCTCCTAGACCACTGTTTATCTCTAAAATCTTTGAATTTTGTTGAAATTATACATGCCCAGTTAATAAAAGTGGGGTTTAACAGCCATACTTTTCTGGGTAATCGTTGTCTCGATGTTTACTTTCGGTTTGGTACCCTTTACGATGCACTGAGAGTGTTTGACGAGATTACTGACAAGAATACTGTGTCTTGGAACATTTGCTTAAAGGGGTTCTGTTGGTTTGGTGAGCTCGAAAGGGCACACGGTACGTTCGACGAAATGCCTGTGAGAGATGTGGTTAGTTGGAACACGATGATTTCGGGTTATGTTTCATGTGGGTTTATTGATACTTCATTGGGGCTGTTTTTACAAATGCAAATTGCGGGTGTGAGACCCAGTGAGTACACATTCTCAATTATGATGTCGCATGTGTCGTGTGCTTGTTATGGTAAGCAAATTCATGGTGGTATGATTAGGAATGGTATGAATTTATCCAATGTGGTACTTGGGAATTCTTTGATTGACATGTACGGAAAGCTTGGGTTTCTGGATTATGCTTTTGGCGTGTTTTTCACCATGGAGGAGGTGGATATTATCTCATGGAACTCTTTGATTTGGGGTTGTCATAGATCAGGGTATGAAGAGTTGGCCATAGATCAATTCTATTTGATGAGAACCACCGAGCATTCACCTGATGAGTTTACAATATCTACGGTGATCAATGTTTGTTGTAACTTGTTTGATTTGGAAAAGGGTAAGCAAATTTTTGCTTTATGCTTCAAGGTGGGATTTTTTTCTAATAGCATTGTATCAAGTGCTGCTATTGACCTGTTTTCCAAATGCAACAGATTGGAGGATGCAGTCAGGCTCTTTGAAGAACTTTATTGGTGGGATTCAGCCGTTTGCAATTCCATGATTTCAAGCTTTGCAAGGCATGGGTATGTGGAGAATGCGGTGCAACTTTTTGTGCTCACCTTGAGGGAGAACCTAAGGCCAACAGAATTTACACTTAGCAGTATACTAAGCTCTGCATCCATTTTTCTTCCAGCAGAGCTGGGTAGCCAGATCCATTCTTTGGTTCTTAAGTTAGGTTTCGAGTCGGATGCAATTGTTGCTAGTTCACTTGTTGATTCGTACACCAAAGTTGGACTAATAGATTATGCCATGAAAATCTTTGCAAATATGGGTGAGAAAGATTTGATATCTTGGAACACCATGATATTGGGTTTGGCTCACAATAGTAAGGTATTCGAGACCCTGAACATGCTCAAGGAATTAGTTAGTGAAGGTACCCCACCAGATAATTTAACACTAGCTGGAGTTTTATTAGCTTGCAACTTTGGGAGTTTAGTTGATGAGGGAATGACAATATTTTCATCAATGGAGAAGGAATATGGAATCATACCTGGGGAAGAGCATTATACTCCCATTGTGGACTTGTTGAGTCGTGCTGGTAAACTTGAAGAAGCAATGGATACAGTAGCAGCAATGCCTTATGAACCTAGTTCTATGATATGGGAATCGATTCTTCGTGCTTGTGTGATCCATGGAGACTTTAAACTCACTGAAAGAGTTGCACAAAGGATGATGAAGTCAGAACCACAGTCATCTGTACCGTATTTGGTGCTGGCTCGGGCATATGAAATGAGAGGAAGATGGGAAAGCATGATTCGAGTCAGGAAAGCTATGAAACATAAAGGTGTGAGGAATGTGATTGGATGTAGTTGGATTGGGATACAAAACCATGTATATACTTTTAATGCAGACCAATTACAGCCTCACAGAGGCAAAGATATTTATCTGATATTGAGGTTACTGTTTTGGGAAATGGAGGCTGAAGGTTATATCGCTAATGTACCTAAGTGAAGGTAAGAAGAAAACGAGTGAAGAAAAGAAGAAGAGTAAGAGTTCATCATGAATCTATAATTTATATAGTTGATGGATATAGTTTGTTCGATTTAACCATGGTGTATATTGATTATTCTGGAACACCAAGTTTGGAAAAAGATCATTCTGTACTGCTAGAGTGTTGCTGATATCTGTCTGAACCAAAATGCTAACAAAATGTCTGGTTCTTTGTTGTAATTGTTTTTGGCAGCTAAAGTGGCTTGGCTGATGAGTAATGAATTGCTTGTACCATGCTGTACTTCTGTTATAGCATTGTTGAAATATCTATGCTGTCCATTTGAAAATAAAATATTTGTTGTACCAAAAAAAAAAAAAAACTGTTTTGCGGTTGCATAAAGGTGCCAGAACTGTGGATTTCATTTCTGAAAAATGAAAAAGTTTTGGGTACATATTGTTTGAATCATGTTGGGAGTTTCTGGTATTCGATTGCTGAAAGCCCAAAGCTGCCCATTTAGGAAATGTGCAATCTTCTCACCCACAATTTTCCCACATATCTTATTCATACACCCCTATTAAATTTGAAAAATATATTAAATCACTTTTTCCACCTCTCATTATTCATATATTACACTTTAGTATAACAACTCAAATACCCACCCGCCAAGCACTATTTCCACCCACCCACAATCATCTTTCATAAACCCTAATTTTACATTATCACCAAAACTTACAATCGATAATACTATTGGGCTTATGCCAATTGAAATGTATAATTATTCTTTTTTTATGAATTTGATGTACAATTGCTTCCCAAATAGTCAATTATATTAATTGAACAGTGAAAATTAATCAAATGCATGTTTTTAGTTTTTAGTGTTTGATGTTGAATATGTGTTTGGCTGTGTGGTGCTTTTGTTAGTTTAAATTGACATTTAAATGCATGAAACTATAGAAAATTCTTTATGCATTTGCAGCAATGTTGAATCGTATAAACATTCAAGAAAGTTGTTGGGGAGAGTGATCTTCAACGCCCATTGGCTAGGGAGGATGATATATACAAGCATCGTTGCAGCAATTGATTTCTGCTTACCTTTTCACTAGAAAAGTTATCTTCCACTCTTATTTAACTGTTATATCACCCAAAAACAATATTAATAAATGAATTAAGAATATGAGAAATAGATATAAGCACCCTTCTAAGGTTGGTAGAGTTTAAGTGGTTGTAGGGAGGTGAGTGAGTTAAGAGTGGGTGGGTAGAGTAGGACTACTTTCTTTTTCTTTTTAATTAAGTCCTTAACAGTCATTTTGCAAAGAATATAACTTGTCATTAATATATTCATTAAAAAGTGAAAGGGAAAATAGGACAATAGAGTGAGAATATAAGCACTCAAAAAAGATTGGGTGAGTGGGTGGTTTTGGACCTTTGGTTTGGGTCTAACATCAAAAATTAAAATAAAAAAATAAGAGGCCCAAAGAAAATAGGCAGGTCAGTGGATTTCAGTCGGTAGAGGCCCAAAATTGAAACCAGCCCATTTATATCGGTTTGGGCCGCCTTGAAATAATAGCTTGAGCCGTGATGACGTGGACCCGGCCCAACCCGATCCGACCAATTGGCTTGGGCGAGTTAGGTGGGTTTGTCGGTTTGTTGCCCAACCCTAGCTAGAGCTTCAGCTAGTTTACCATATACAAAATAACAAATTACAAATAAGTCAATAAAACATTTTATAATTACAAATAAGTTAATACCAAATGTATTATCCCATTTTAGTTAATGAGATAGTTTGATTAATTACATTTTGGTCAATTGCCCACCCCACTACTAAACGTAAATAGTGAAGATCTAATGCACCACTAAACGTAGAATAATATTAGTCCAGCTTAAGCCTGTTCGAGAAAGTCCAGTACAGTCCCAAGAAATAGTGAGGTCCTTAACAGTGAAGCGTACCAAATGAGCTCCTGGGGTTTCTCATGTGCAGCCTCCTGAAATTGATAACGAAAGTTAACAGTTCCACACAACCATCATTTTGCTGATGAGTACTACAAGTCTACAAATATCACAAACCATAACTTTAATGATAAGATCATACGTATTTCCACCCCACAATTGAACCACATGCAACACAAAATATGTCAACAACAGTATGCCATCCTATCGTACGTACATTGTGGAAGCAAAATGAATCCCTCCTTATAATCGTATTAACACTTATAATTAATAACACTTAATAATTGAATTGGGTCTCTGGTTATTTACTGAATAGTTATGTTAGAGCCAATCGAATTAAAATCGGGTTTTTGGTTATTTACTGAATAGTTATGTTAGATCTTTGAGCCATCTTTGAATAATGGCCATCCTAGTAAAGCAATCAATTGCATCTACCCAAGAAGTTGGCCTTTGATCACTTTGTCAATAATGGGCCAAAATTGGTCTGTCATATTCGTGCATGGATCTAAGGATATAAAAGTAGAAAATATGTGGTAAATAAGAGAACTTTTTTGTTTGTATCATTTAATTCCTTATTAATTGATAATTTCTACAAAACTGTTGTGGGGTAACAAATATGGCTCTAATATAAGTAAGTCTCTTCAACAATAACATAATGGATTTGAATATCAAAATTAATTATAAAATTTATTTTACAGTCTTTAATTATAAATAAACTCAATTAAAAAGTTTGATAAATAAACTCACATATAACAAGTCCCGTATTTTTTACGCAAAGCGATTAGGTTTTTTTTATTTATTATTATTTTTCTTAACTGAGGAGATTGCCATTGTTGAATAGTGACAATTAGTAATAGTTATTTTTACATTATAACGCAAGTGGATGTGACTTCATAAGTTTGATATATTTCATTAGTTTTTGACATGTTTATATAAGTATCGAGCGCTCTGCATTAGACTACTGCTGCTTCTATATATATTATTTCCTCAAAACAAAAAAAGACGTTGTGACTAACAAAAAGTAACGTTGAGGTCTAAAAACTTGGGGATAGTTCCAAGTTGTTGAGAAAGACCATCCGACTAACCAAGTCAAACAACTTTGAAAACAAACTGAATTTTTTTTTTTTTAATAAACACAAAAATTCCAACAAGAATGATCATAATAATTAAGTGATTGACTATATAATTTTTGATTTAGTTGATTTTTACAAGGATAATCTTTAAATATAAGCCTAAAAAATGGATAGTTTAAATCATTGAATTGCATTGCAGTGTGAGAACATGAACATCCACATTTTTCTTAAAACCCCAACTTTAGAAGCAGCTGCCTTTAGGTTTATGATGATTAGTTTTTCTGATTCATTTAGTACTCGATCAGCAATACATTAACAAGACTGATATTAACTTTTTAATAACTAAAGGGAGATGACTTAATTCGGCACTCTAAAACAAACTATAGACACTGCTATGTAGAGTGTAGAGTCTGTAGACTGTAGAGGCATGTATGAAGTCAATTTTGGATTGCGAAAATCAACTCCTGTATAAGTTAGAAAAAACTTATCAGATTTTGCACATTTACACGTGTGGTGTGCATGTGATAATCACTAGATAGATATTATGTGTATTAATTATATGAGGAGAATTTCTTTTCAGCGCGAGATACATAATAAACATTGAGATTTAAGTAATTTGGCTGCAAGATTAGATTTACTCTTATATGCTCATGTATTTCATGCTTTTAATAGAAAATCTAGTTAGGGAGGTGATCGATTTTCGAACTCATCTTTTCTCCATCACCCCTTCTTATTTTTTTAAATGTTTGTATATATTTTTATTATTTATTTTTCACATATATCCTTTAGCTTTTAATTATAAAATGTAACCTATGTAAAATTAAATCCTACACATTTAATTTTTTAAAATTATAATAATAATATATCTATTTTTATAACTCTCTTTTTAAAAAGGAAGAAAAACTTATGTAATTCTCTACACTTCTATTCGTCTTCTTGATATATAGTACACCTAGCTCTCTTTTCTTATTAAGTTATCATGTGACATTCATTTTTTAAAAAATTAAATATGCGACAAATTATTAATGGTTGCTATGCAGTGTCAAAAGACCCAAAAATGAGGGAGTGGACTAATTGAAAACCCCAATTAATTTCATAACACAAAACCCACCATCAAAAGAAGAAGAAGAAGATACATAAATCATGACTTTCATGAAGAAAATAAAAAAAAAATATGACGGGCTAAATATTTTCCTAATAAAAGTATAGAATGATGATTGAAAGTACGTACAACACTGATTTACATAAATCATGACCCTCATGAAGAAAACGAAAAAAAAAAATATATGATAGGCTAAATATTTTCCTAATGAAAGTATAGAATGATGATTAAAAGCACGAACAAGACTGGTTCACAAAAGAAAAAAAAAATGGCTTAGAAGGTAAAGAGATGCAACATGAAGAAGATACAACGAGAGGGAGAGAAAATTACTTATTTTTATTTTTTTAATAATGATGAGAGAATTTATGAAAAAATAATCATTACTGAAAGATAATTAAAATCAAAATTCAACAGCCATAAAATGGTAGATTTAGAAAAATATATAATAAAAATATACAAAATATATTAAAAAAAGAGATAGAGTGCAAACGGAGAAAAGAGAGCACGAAAATCGCCTCCCTCTAGTTATATGAGATATGGGGTCATACTAGTATTTTCACTAGTAAGAGTGACCACACCATGATCAAATCAAAAGACCTCAGAGGATCATCAAAGTATCAAAACAGTCTGATGCTCCAATTAATAGGGCACATCGATAAAATTGGAATGATACAAAAAAACTTCAATAATGATCCTTTCGCATCTTTTCTTTAAAAAATCAGTGTTATACGGATTGATTAATTTTATGTATCTTTTATCTTTATAAGGTACATACACAGAACATTCTCAAGAACATTCATTAGCATGCTCCTAGATTCCTATACAATTATCATTTTCTATTTCAAGAAAGAAGGAGGTCAAGAGTCGTCTAACATTCTAACAAAAGATGTGGAATAAGTGCTCAAGGATTGAAGCTATAAGCCCCCACAATTCATGTACAATTATTAACATGTATAATTTAATACTAATTAATTTTGGATTAAATGTTCTAACTTTTTAATGAAATCATAATAATTAATCTACGTGTTTGATTACATGTGTTTCACTCAATATAACATGATAGGGGCCTATTAAGAGAATGAAAATCCCACATTGAAAATTTTAAGCCAATAGATTTTGAGGGGTTGTCATTAAATATGAAGATTGAAATATTAGTAAAAATTTGAATATTAGAACTGTCCTTATTTACTTTCTACAATTTTAGAAAAACACTTGAATCATGTGGAATAATGCTCAAACCACCCTCTAGCAGTAATCAAGGGACATTCGAGTAAGACTATGAAGACAAAAAAAAAAGGTTTAAACTCTTTAATGGAAATTTTAAAAAGAAGAAAAAAAAAAAAAAACAGTTTACTTTTCAAAATTTCCCATGTAGCCATGACCAATTGGTTTTGGTGTTGTATTGCAGTTCTCTTTAATTGCATGCGCGAGAACAATTGCATGCATTTAACAAGAAAATGTTTTAGACAGCAGGACAGGACTGAGTCAGAAATCGCAATACAGAAAGATAGAGACTCTAATGTTTTGGGTATCATTGATAAAGCAGACCAAACACTAGCAGTTAAAGCATAACCCAACGTAGCTCTCAATTCCCTTTCAATCATCTGATTGGCCATATTGAAGGCGCCATTTTTCTGGTACTAAGTAAGAATATTCATGGCATATATTCTTGGGTTCCAATGCAGTTGAAGAGAGAGACTTTGGAAGAAAAAAAAAAAAAATTTCCAGAATTCTAATCCCAACATATCATTGGGCGACCAGTCATAATCTTTAATGGGTTTAATCTCTCTTCCATGGTATTTCATGCAAATCAATTTCAGTAATCTTCTTTTAAACACCATTTTCGCCACCAAAACATTAAAAACAAGCTCTAAATCCAAGACCCAGTTGTGGTGGTATATTGATAACAGTGTGAGTGAGTGTCCATGGCGAGTCCTATGACCCCATCTCATGTTGTTATTGCCTATGATGCAACCAAGGACCGCGGTCTGCAGGAGCTTAAAATCACTCTCGATGGTATCCGAATGAGGGGTGACATTTTACGTGGAGGCGATACCATCATTGTGCTTGGGGTCTTGCACAGGGTCATTCACCCCAGTAGGTGTTTGATGGAATGTCTTAATGAATTACAGTTATTCTTTATTGGGTTTCTTTCAACAGGAGCTTACATAGTCTTAATATGATGAAATCTTTATTGGGTTTTGGAAGAATCTTATCTTATAGATGCTAGTGAATAAGAATGTCTAATTTTAATGAATGCATTATCCTTGGTTGGTTATGAAGATGCAAACAATGTAGATTTTGTATTATGAATTTAATCTTTAATTTTCCTTTCTGTATTAAATTTTTTTTATCGCCTATGTCCTTGAAATTGTTTTTTGATAAAGCTGATTAATGATGTGGAAGTTGGAACCCTTCGCCTTGTGACTTAGTTTCCTAGTACTAATGACCGAACGCGTCATTTCTATACCTCGTATTTAAGATGAGGCATGGCAAACATTGTCCTTTGTGAATTCCCTTAATAAAAGTTGGAAGAACTACACCTGCATTCTTCTGATGGTGCTTACTTCTCTAGTTCTGTAGGTCAATAGGCCAGAGAACATTGTCACCATCAATCCTACATGCATCTCTCATCTTTATTATTATGGTTCATTCTAAAAAATTCATCTGTGTCTTAAATATTCTGAAAGTTATTTGATGAAGGGTTTCTCATTTATGCGTAGCTTGCTTTAAACGACGATAACGCATTGTGATTAAAACATGTAGATATAGTGCTTCCATTATGTGGGAGGTTTAATATAGATGCACGTTATTTGGTGCATAATAGCAGGCTGTAATTGACTGCAGATATGACTAATACTATAAGTGTTCTTCTTACTGATATTAGTCCCTATGCTTTTCTTTCCCTCCTTGGAACAGTGGGATATCAAGCAAAACCATGCCCAGATTTTTTTGGCTCAAGCATTCGTGCAGTGGAGGAAGAAGTTACAAAGAAAGTTGACATATATGTTGGCATGCTTCTTCAAAACGCAGAACAGTGTGAAGATCAAGGGGTAATATATTCTCTGAAGCTAATCATTACTGCTTAACAGATTTGTGCATTTGTGCTTTCAGCATGTTCCTGGGTTGATAGAGTGCATAACTCTCTCTCAATCAGATCTGTCTTGAGTCTTGACATAGCTTTTTTAGAAAATTCAGAAAGTTCTTTTTAGTTTTTTTACCTATCATAATAGCATCAAATCTTGCAATACATAAATAGGACGATATATCTAATGAATTGTGATAAATAATGTATCAGCGTCTGAAAAATCGGGGTATCTTATTATATATATTTTATTACTTATAACATTGTAATCAACATAGTGGTTGTGAAGGTGTCTAGTTCTTGTTTTTAGCCTCTTTCAGATGGTTAGTAATGTGAATCACTATTGAAAAAAAAGAAAAAAAATTAACGATGATGCTGGAATGCTGCTTCTGTTTTGTATTTTATGCAGAGTTTCCACAGTGTCACTTCTATATTTTATGTAAGAATACTGCTTTCTCTCCTCATTAGTTGCTTTTTTGTTCACCACACTAGTTTCCTTGCTATATTCAGGTCAGCATTGAAGTCAAAGTTACTGCTGGTTTTCCCATTAAGCAGGTTATTTTGCAAGAGATTATGGCCTGTAATGCAGCTTGGGTTGTACTTGATAGGTAATTCTATTTCTCTGCTTATTTATATCAGACTTCACCAGGGTTAACACTTGATATCTAATTTATTTGTGTTGATTCATGGCTTATTTATTTATTTTTATAAGAGTTTCCATAGGTCAAGATTCATGACTTATGGAAACTATTCATTCAGAAATGATTTCCTTTTACCCTTAAATTCTATTCACCACCCTTTACATGATTTGAGAAGTGGTTGGCATATTAAATTCATATATAAAACTATTTTATGATGGATCTTTACAGTGTATATCACATATCCTGATATCCTGTACTATAAATTGAAAAGGAATCTGTGTTTTGATGGTCCTGTTATTTTGCCATGTGAATGATAAGTGAAATATCATTAGAATATGGATGCTAAAAACATCTCTATTCTTTTGATTTCTTGTTCATGGTTTAGAAGGTAGTGCAATTTAGTTTTAATGGTCATTGTACAGTCACAAGAATATGAATGGGTATTTTCAGATTTTATCCTGTAGGTTAATTGCCTAATTAAACTAAGAAGGAAGAATCCACTGAGGTGATATTCTCGTTAAGTAAATTATTGAAAAGAAAATTTCCACTGTCTAATTTGAAACTTCAATTGAATCAAACAGCTCATATTGGAGAAATTTTCTTCCATGTTTTTATCTTTTAAACATACTTAAATTTGTGCCTGTGTAATTAGGGTTGTAACCTCAAACTCTTTATTCCACAATATTTTCATCATTAGTTTTGATCTGGCAATAACTCTTTATATTTAAGGATTCTTTAGTCATTAAGAATCCTAAAATTGTCTATTTCCTGAGCTAATGCTCTTGCTCTTAAGGCATATAATGTGCACTTCATTATTTTATGTATGCATATATATATATATATATATATATGGAAATTCTTGCCAGATAGTCTTGCATGTTATGTTGCCAGACTATAAATCTGAACCATTGATCAAGTTGACTCTAGTTAGAATGTGCAGTCCAAATTCATTGTCTAGAAGCATAAATTACATAACATGCCACATATCTAGTAAGAGTAGGTTACCCTATGCATATATAATATTTGATGCATTGAAACAAAATAACAACTCCAATTTGTCAAAGAAAGCTTCCCAGTTATCTTTGTAACATCCAACTTTCCATTTGTTCCTATATTCCCTACGTGTGTATTTATGTGCAGCCCTCTGTTAAATTATATTTTCTGTTTAGCTTTGGCTTCAATAATAACTTGAAAAGCTAAACAGGCACCTTCGACGGGATTTGAGGTTCTACCTTAAGCAGATACCTTGCAAGGTTGCAATAATCCAAGATAGCTTGGCTGTGGAAGTTGTGAGACCTCATACAACAGATGACACGGATACTATAGAACACAAATTGTTTTTTTCCTTGTCCAAGCCTGTTCCACTATTGAATTGCCAAGGTAATGGACACAACGAGCACTCAGTCATCTCTTGTAGAAGTTACTCTGTATCCAATGGTTCACTGGAAAGCTCTGATATTCTTAAGACCAACTGGACGCCTTCATCTACATTTAAGTTACGAGACTATAGTTCTTCTTTGGATCTAGGGTCTTCCTCGAAGCAAGAAAAGTCAGGTTAGAAGCTTGTCATATTCCCTTATACATAACGCTTTATTAATTTAAGAAAGATATCTTGTTCTTTCTGAAATAAGTGTTCCATCTTCAGCTTTAATATCAATTCATTATGCATAAAATCTGAGCTTCTCTTAGAACATAATATAGAAAGTTTCATCTCACAATAAAAACCTCAAGCGAGGAAAATTCTCTATTTTTTATGTAGTTCCAAAATATTGAATTATCAAGTCAAATATTTTTTTTTTCTTCTCTGAATATTAATGTATAGTGTCTCTTCTTGGAGTACAGACTTTGTAAGTGTCAGAATATAAAATAATTGTTTTCCCACATCCTAATAGCTTAGACTTTTTGGATTTGTGGTAAATCAACAAATTTTATTGTATCAGAGCATCTTGAATTTGAATCCCTGCAATTGATCCTCCCAATATAAGTTGGAACTCCACATGTTGGGCTCTAATGGTAGAGAGAGACCCAAATGTGAGGTGAGGGATTGTGTTGGAATATAAAATAATTGTTGGCCCACATCCTAATATC
This sequence comes from Dryas drummondii, assembly GCA_003254865.1. Taxonomy (NCBI): domain Eukaryota; kingdom Viridiplantae; phylum Streptophyta; class Magnoliopsida; order Rosales; family Rosaceae; genus Dryas; species Dryas drummondii. The sequence goes on along the minus strand of QANW01011014.1, from coordinate 1,008,322 downwards.
TTAAGATTTTAAGAATAGTGGTGAACCAACAAACGTTATCAATAAGTAGCAAAGCAAATATGTTTTTCTTTAATATCTCTCTTACTTGGAATTTCGCCTTGTATAAGTTTCTCATTAAAATGAACAAGAATGATAATATGTCTTATACTAAGAAAAATGAAATTACTATTTCATCACTTATATGACATGGATCCATACAGTTGCTAGAACAAACTTGATTGTCTAAACGCTAGAAGATCCACATCCTTCAGTTTCAAATCAGAAGAAGGTGAAAGCCTGAAATGGAACTTTTGCATAATCTACTGAAAGGACCACAGGACATACGAACATTATGCTATTGTAACAAAGAAGTGCTTGATGCCTTCTTTCAGGGGCATCTTAGCTTAAAATAACTCATTGCATAAAGGTATCTGCAATGGCAAATATGATTTTAGCAGTGACCAGGGTTATAGATCACTCCAAATTTTTCAATATTTTGGCTTATATATAGAGCACTCTAACCACTAGTGTAGGGATTAAGCATATATTTTCTGTCTTCCAGGCATACAAACCAAAGGGGACAATAAAACTTCCAATGTGCATCAAATTGTCCAGAAGCAAAATAAAAATGTCTTCCGACAGAGATCCTCAAAGGCACCAATTCTTTGTTCCATTTGTGGAACAAGGACTGAAATGTATATCAAAGATTCAATGACATTCAATTACTTAGAGATACAGATTGCAACAAATGATTTTTCAAAGGAAAACTTATTAGGAGAAGGTGGATATGGTCATGTATATAAAGGTGACTTTAAGGATGGACAGCAAATTGCAGCAAAGGTGCGGAAAGAAGCAAGTAAACAGGGATTTACAGAATTCCACTCTGAGGTCTATGTCTTAGGTTTTGCACGCCACAAGAACATTGTCATGCTGTTGGGTTATTGTTGCAAGGAGAACCTTAATATCTTGGTGTATGAATATATTTGCAACAAATCTCTTGAATGGCACCTATTTGGTAAACTTCTGTTAAATTCTGTCCCAGTACACTTCTTTCTTATTATTTTTAGCTCTTATGCTGATACCATATGAACATGATTAGTGCATCTTCTGTTGTTAATTAACTTAATTCTTTGTTGTTATTTTCATAGATGATAAAGCAGCAGTTCTCGAGTGGCACCAGAGGCATGCTATTGCCCTTGGAACTGCAAAAGGATTGCGTTTCCTACATGAAGAATGTCGTGGAGGTCCTATAATTCATCGAGACATGCGACCAAGCAATATACTGCTCACACACGATTATGTTCCCATGGTAAGTTAATATGTGATTCTTGAGGTTTGTCTTTCTACTAAGTTCTTAGAGGAAATTCATAATATTGTTTTCCATTTCAAGTTTTGGTTAATTAATATGCTTGAGATTTGGTTAGTAGAATGTAATTTCAAAGTTCCTTTTGGTGGGTGCGTGTGATGTCCTCCAAATTTGTGATAAAAGTCTAGTGCACCTATGAATAGCTCCCTGCTAATGATCTGTGAGTAGGACTTCTAGGAATCGTGTATCTTTGTATTTCTTTCTATACGTCGTGTAGTTTGTGATTGCATGAAACATCTCTCTTCTTTCAAATGGAATATCATTCTTGACAAGACTATTTTAGGTAGGACTGAGGACCTTTCTCTTCCTTGTATGATTAGGACCTTTCTTTTCCTTGTTGGACCCAAATAATTAGATGTGTAGACCCAAGGTAACTAGGTCTTATACACTACATCTCTAGGAAGAAAAAGACTGAGATACACAAAACATAATAGGTGCCTGGGCCTACTGCCCTAGAGGGAGAGAAATCATTGTAGAGAGAGATTATAGTACAAGGATTCCTTTGGTTTTCTTAGCGAACAACACTACTGCAATTTCTCCATTGACATTGCCAGTTGGGTGAAACGCATAAAATTTCTTAGCTTATGAGATTGTTTATCATTCTTAGTGTCTTATTTCCCTTGTTTTTTGTCCATCCAGTCACATAACTTATCCTTGGGAATTCATTTTACAATAGATTGGTATCAAAGCCCAGAGGTAAGTGAGGAATGCCATCATAGCAAGTGAAAGGTTGAGTACATGATTCGATGTGGAGTAATTTGATGGAAGATCAATGTTGGACTATGGAAAGTCCAAGTAAGGGTCTATTATTACAATGAGATCTAGACACAGCTGTAGAAGCAAAACCATAAGATATGTCAGAAGCAAAGTGGATTAAGTCCAATTAGAAGATTTTTGCAGTACAATCCAATTATGTCTGCCAAAGGAGGCCATGCATGATGCATCATATGATGTATGAGAACTCAGAAACTACTATCTGGCCTAAGTTGGAGAGCCATCACATGACAAGGTCTCTAAACCACCGATTGTATCTCAAGAAGCAGCTCTACACATTTAGGGCCCGTTTGGTAATGTTTTGCGATTCTGTTTTCTGTTTTACAAAATCAAAATCTTACCTAATACACGTTTGGTGGGGCGTCTTTGGAAAACACGGAATATCGTTTTTCGGATGCGAAATTAAAACACAGAATAAAAAATGAGAATGACTTTTATATGTTCTCCGTGTTTTTGAAGAATATTGAGACACCTTTTGCAAAACAGGAGATTTCAGTACTCATTCAGTTTCTTCTATCTTTTGCATTCTTCTAACTCTTGAGCATGATACATTTGTTAGCTTTGACAATATACCTTGCTGCAAAAGTGCCCATTCTCAGAATTCTTCAAAACTGCTTTAGATCTTAAAAATAAATTGAATGGAAAGTGCATCTGCACCATGGAATTGGTTCCTGATGGTCTTACAACTTTAACTCAAAGAAGCAACCATGGAAGTTGCAGTTAAAAACTTTTGGGAGGAGGAGGCGAAAGTTGACATGCTCTCTCAATTTGTGGATTTTTTTTTTTTTAGTTGTACCTCTTAATTTGCTGAATTACCAGTCCAATGGAGGCAAAAAGGAGAACAATGAAACAAAGAAGAAGGTTGAGGAGATCTAGAAGCATCCTTTTCAGTTTTTCTTTTGTTATTGTTCTTTAGGATTTTTATATATTTTTTAAAAATGAGTGGGTTTAGGATTAGGCTTATTCATATCATTGCCCCCCGTAAGATACACTTTTTTTCACTTTGCCTTCTGAAACTTAAATTCTCTCAATTTGTCATCTGAACTTCACACAGTTGTTGCAAAAGACCCTATGTCATCAACTCTGTCAATTTTTCCGTTTAGCTGACGTGGCACCTATATGGCATGGGTGAGACCCTTTTTTTGTTATGTAAGATCCATGTGAACAAAAAAAATAATAAAAAACAATTTTTAAACTAAAAAATAATAAGATCCATGTTAATTTTTTATAATTTTTTTTGTCCACATAGATCTTACATAACTAGAAAAATGTCTTACTCATGCCATATAGGTGTCACGTCAACTATTTTAACGGAAAAATTGATAGAAGTGACGGCATAGGGTATTTTGCAACAACTGTGTGAAGTTCAAGTGGCAAACTGAGAGGATTTAAGTTTCAGGGGGCAAACTGAGAGGATTTAAGTTTCAGGGGGCAAAGTGAAAAAAAGTGTATCTTATAGGGGACAATGGTGTAAATAAGCCTTAGGATTAATATAATTTAATATAGAATCTTTCAATGATGCTTATTATTTTTAATCCTTTTTAGGAACAATTTAATATTAGTTTGAATTTATTTTTGACATTTTCAAGTTTGGTATAAAATTCAATTTCTCGTTTTCATTTTATAAATTTGTTTTTTGAAAGCAATTCTGCAAAACGTTATCAGACAGCCTCAATATCTAAATGAATTTCACGCAGAGTAATTATGTTAGTGATTGTCAATTGTGCCCTTTCTCACTCTGATTTGTGGGGGTCCATTTCACTATCTTCAGCATAGTATTTTAATGCAACAACTGAATCACCATATAGTGTTTTTTTTTTCTTTGTACAATAAAGGATTTTTTTACTATCATTTTCTTTGCTCTTTATTGGGCTTCTCCTTTTTTTTTTTTTTTTTTTTGGAGTTTAATCTTTCTGTTCCTTTGAAAAAAAAAAGGTTTTGATTGTAATATCAGAGTAGTTATTATACAAGAAATGGAAGACAAGAAAAACTATAGCAGCTAACGGAATGATTTTGTACACTCAGTTAGGTGATTTTGGCCTAGCCAAATGGAAGACAAGCGATGATCCTGTGCATACAAGGATACTTGGCACGTTAGGGTAAGGACTTCTAAAAGCTTTTTGTTACATCTGATTATGACATTCTACATTCTCTATTCTTGGTCACTTTAACTAACCAAGTGCAGGTAAACTTTTGGTCCTTGTAGCTACCTTGCTCCAGAGTATGCAGAGAATGGTTTTGTTTCTGTGAGAACAGATGTATATTCATTTGGCATGATTCTCTTACAACTACTATCCGGGCGCAAGATTGTTGATTCGAAAGAACCAGATCAATCCCTACGGCAGTGGGTATGTTGGACTTGAGGATGTAAATTTTCAGCTTATTTTCAACTCAATCACCAAAAACAACTCTGCTTATTTTCTCTGTTCCAATCTGATTAATCTCTATCCATTAAATGGAAATCGTAGGCAGAACCAATAATCCAGAGGCTTGCACTACATGAACTCATTGACCGTCGTATTGGAGATTCGTATGACACATATGAAGTGTACCTTATGGCTAAAGCCGCATACCTATGTGTGCAAAGAAGCCCTGAAATGCGTCCATCAATGGGAGAGGTAATTAACGCTATCCGTTGGATTTTTATTGTTTTATGGAAACTGTTAGTGTAAGAAGTTTGCAACTAAGATTAACTTATTTCCCAAACCATCTTTTCTTAGGCTATAATGCATATTATGCACTTATATACTCTCTTACCTGGTATGACAACGTGACAAAAACCTTTCTGAAACATGTGAGCTCATCGGTTGCACTTTGTTGGGAAAAAAATGCATGCAATCACATGCTGAAGAAACGCATATATAAATATATGTTGTAGTGATGGACTGTGTAAACAGAGATCCTTTTGCATTCAAAATACAAATGTCTCATCAAGGTTCTTTTATCTCTATACTGCATTGAAATATAAATAGTAGTTTTTTACCACAGGTTGTCCGCATTCTTGAAGGCGAAAATGACCATTTCCACCACCTGGGAGAGCACTTTGTGCCTCATCATATGAAGTGAAGGGTACAAAGGCACACTTAGTTTTCATTTGGAAGATGGTATTGCTTTTTCTATTGTTCTATATGCTGTTTTCAGCTTCTCATGTACTTTTTCATTTTTATAAACTTATGTTGTACTCGTTGAAATATAGCTTTGTGAACAAAAACCCGTGTTCATTTTAACTAATGCTTCACTTGGGTTCTGTCCCAGGTTCAATACCTTCTTGAAGGGGAAAGTGACAATTTCTACATCTCAGGGTAGCAATTGTACCTATCATTACAGCAGTTAAGAAGACAATGGCACACTTAATTTACTTTCATTTGACAGATGATGGTATTACCTTTTATGTTTTTCTTGATGATGCTTGTAGGTTCTCATGTAGTTTGTTATTCTCCCTTAAATGGGCCATGTGATTTGGTTTTTCTTGGCTTCGGACAAAGGTGGCATTGCTTACGAGGCTTCGAAAATTTGAATGTAGTAAAACATGGCTTAGACAAATTATAAGTTTGTCTTTTTATGCCTTATCTAAGAATAATCCTTTTGATCTAAATAATGGATGCTTATCAGTATACTTTCCTCCAATTTTGTAAAAAACTACCGAGTATAATTTGCACATTTACCACTTAGACTAAAGGGGGTGTGTGCATTTATCACAAAAAAAAAAAATCATTTACTAATTGTCATACAGACTTTGTTCCGTGTAACAATGTCAAATCTACGTTAATTCAGTCTATTTGTCTATTAAATTAAAGGGTAATTTCGTCAAATCATTGAAAAATTTGCATATTTACCACCAAAACAAAACAAAATTTACTATTTGTCACCCACACTTTGTGCCGTATAGCAATGTGGCATCTACGTGACATTTTTTTGTAAAATCATAATATATTTTTACCAAATTTTCTATTTTACCCTTGAATTTAAAAAATTTAAAATTTGCTTTAATAAACTTATTTATTTTATTGTAATCAAATTAGAAAAAATAAAAAAGCCAACTTAATCCCTCCCCCATCCGATTGCACCCCACCACAGGTCCCAATCGTCACCTTCGTGGTCAACAGCTCGAAGAAGATTTGGCGTCATGGGCCACCACAGTGGTAGGCTAAGGTGTCATGGGTGGTGGAGGGGAAGGTCTGGGATAGGTCGAAGATGATGTGGCGAAGAACAACGTCAGATGAGCTAATTTCTTATTTAATGTTAAATATTTTTATGAGATAAAATTTTATTTTATTTTTTAAAGTCCTATATATGATTTGACGAAATCACTCTTTAATTTAACAAAAAAATAAATGGAATTGATGGTAGATGTGACATTGTTACACAGAGCAAAGTCTATATGGCAATTAGTAATAAAAAAAAAATTGGGTTGTAAATGCACACACCCCTATAGTCTAGGTGGTAAATGTGCAAATTTCTCTATGATATGACGAAATTACTCTTCAATTTAACAGAAAAATAGACGAAATTGATGATAGGTGTGATATTGCTACACAGAGCAAAGTTTTTTTTTTTTAGTTAAGGGGAAAAGGATCGAACTTAGGTGCATTATTAGTAATTCTACGGCCCTTCCAATTGGGCTACCCAACAACTGACACACCCTATGGTATGGGTGGTAAATGTGCAAATTTCTCAAAAACTACAATGTGTATATATTTTTTTTATGAGAAAATTAGAATTTAGTACCTCAATATCAATATGTCTATATATATCAATTTAGTACCTTACTCGGCAATGGTTATCTGCAAAAAAAAATAAAAATAAATAAATACGAACGCATCCGTTTTAGAGAAAAATTATATATATCTATTGTTGATGAATCTTTAGCTTATTAATATCCAGACATACAAAGTTTGGTCTCCGGATAAGAGAATGATATTACATATATAATAGGAAAATTTTTAGGGTGCTTTAATTAGAAACCCAAAATGAGAAAGAAATTTAACCCAAACCCCAGTCAGCCAAAAAATTAAGTAAACACCCAAACTGTCTACTGAGCCCTCGGTGGTTCTAGCCGAGCGCTAGACGATTCTTGCCGAGCACTCGGCAGATGCATCTGCAACCTAACCTGCATCTGAAAGCTTCATTTACAACCTAAAACCTGCATATGCAACCTAGAAACATGCATCTGCAACCTAAAAAGATGCATTTGCAACCTAAAAATGTACAGATGCACCCATTTGCATCCACCGAGCGCTCGTAGTCCATTTTTTCACCCCACGCGGGCATACACGACGAACAGATTGGGCTTGCACTTAATTTTTTATTTGGTTGGGTTTCCAGTTAAAAATCTTTCAAAAACAGGACTTGAGAGTAGTTTATTAAAATTTTTAGTTATATTACCTAAACTTTGACCGTTATGCCAATTTAAGATATGAATTTTATTTTGTGTCATTTTGCTACCTCAACTTTCATTTCGTGCATGTCAAACTTGTATTTTTCATATATCAGTTTTTTCATTCCGTTCAAAATTGCACTTTGGGTTTGTGGCACGTGATCAATTTGGATGGAAAGTTTGAATGACAAAAAGTTTCGGTTTGACACAAAATGGAAGTTAAGGTAGCTAATGATACAAAGAAAAATTTATATCCTGAACAAGGACAATGGTCAAAGTTCAGATACTATAGCTAAATTTTTTCTTATAATTAATATATATATGGAAAACTTCAGGTGATGAGTGTTCGAACAATCTTTCAAATGCCAATTTTCGCACTTAGAGCGGTTTGTATATGGCTATTAATAAATTGTAAGAACATTAAAAAAAAATTGAAACAACAAAAACACATTAAAAATTAGTCTAAATAACACCACTAAACACGCAATTAAGGCATGTTTTTAAGGGCTTTAGCACAAACTATGGCTTCCAAGGAAAAAACAGTTTGTAATTTTAAACCCCCTAATTACCCTAAAAGTTTTCCTAAACCCTCATCCATCAAGAAACTCTCCCAAAACTCCCTAAAACTTATAATACCATTTTTACCCTTCTGACGTTCGCTGACACGTTCTAATGCTCGCGTTGATAGTCTCTGATGCGCTCTGACATGCTATGACTTGGATCAGTGAAACTGTATTTCAGAAATTCAGTTACATTAAAAAAAATTTAAATTTACATTATTATTAACTAGAATAAAAATAATAATTACACCATTATTTTCAACGGAAAAAAATAATAATTACACCTTTACTTGAGAAAAAAAGAAAAAAAACAATTACATCACTTCAGTTTCATTAAAAACTAAATCACTGATACTGAGTTTAATAACCTGAAACCATAAAACTGAATTCATTGAAATTAAATTAAATTAAATTTGAGTAAATTCAAATTCAGTTCATTGAATGCACTGAAACTGAATTCAGTTTTAGTGCATTCATTAAATTAAATTTGAGTGAATTCAAATTCAGTTCACTAAATGCACTGAAATTGAATTCATTAGAACTGAATTCACTGAAACTCAAACCCTATGCTATGTCGTTGTCGTCAAGATCTCTTATCTCAAACTCAAACCCTAAACAACATCGTCATTGTCCAGATCTCGAATCTCCGACCACCTCAGGCTCGCCGAGTACACGACAACCGCCGCTGCCTCTGGTGGCTGCCTATATATGTTTCCACCTGCAAATTTGATTCATTATATATCATGACCACAATTTTATTCAAAATTTATCTAAAACTTATAGTGTTGCCACGTGTTTCAAGAACTAAAACTATTTCTCGAACTGAAATTATTTAATCTCAATAAATTAAAGCATGTAATCAGAGATAAAAAAAGATAATAATAAAAAAAAAAGGCAAAGGAACAAAGAATCTAAATCTTATAGTGTTGCCATGTGTTTCTATTTGATGATCAAATATTTTGCTAGAGAGACAAAATTTTATTACATAAAGGCATAACCTCCAACATATATGCATGTAACTGAATGAATTTTTAACACCTTGGCCTACAAAGAGATACCACTACTATATGCCCTTTGATAATTGCACATAGAAACAAAATATTATTCCTACATACTAGATGGAAAATATGATAAAAATATGGAAACAATAATTTGATGCAGTTACGCTGAAGCAAATGTCAATATCATGAACATGGTCTTTTGATTTGTGATGAATAAAATATCATTCCTTGTGCACCTCAATCAAGGGCAATATATTATACCGGGGAATGTAACTACCAAAAGAATATACCAAGCTCAAAGATCAAATGGACACATATGAAAAAACATTTTCTTATATCTCATTTCCACCAAAACCATATAGAGCTTAAATTCCTCGCATCATCATCCAATATTGCTACAACAACAGTTAGCTCACAACCTAACACATATTAATCTTTTCCAAACAATGACAATTGGTAAAGCAACAAAATTTATCAACAGTAAACCAAAAATCATTTATCCATTAGCCTACTGTAGTCTCACCATTCCATCTTGCATTATTAATGAGCAATAGAACTTGATCAGGTATAATGACAATCACTTCATAATGGGGATGACCTCATGTACTTTTCAATAAAACTTTGATTCCCATTAAAATTGTTTCTCAAGCTTCAACAAACCCACAAATACACCAAATCAATTCATTTCATACTTGCTAAAAACCCAAACTCATTGCAGTTACTAGTAATCCAAATTACATAACTTGCAAATCCAACAAATTAAGGAACGTGGTAGATGATGATTGTACCCAATGCAACTAAATTTTCAAAAAGTAAAAGCTTGAAGCTTTGTATGTACCTACCAGAAACAGTGGCATCAAACAGTTGCGTATCGTCACTGCCTTCAGATGCTCAACGTATGGCGTCGGAGGCTGCATTACGTAGGGGTTGGGTGATGTAGTACAATCGCCCAAGGCTTACAAACATAAATCTAAAAGAACAAGGACCCTGTAATCCACCTAGAAATTGAGAGAAAACCTTAATAATGAATTTGATAAAATAACATCATAATCGTCTAGCAATTGTAAAATTGCTTAAGTACACTTAAAGAAACTTTAGGGCGTAAACAACCTTATAATTAAGGCCCACGGGTAATTACAAACTCAAATAAAATATAAACGAAATTAAATAAAATGTCTGAAAGTTTAAAATGCAATTTTAAGGCCCTAAACGACCTCAGAAAGCCGAAAATGCCTATACATCATAGCATAGCGATGAGTTTGACTCGTATCGCGATTCCCTTCGAAATAATATGCAATAATGCCACTTTCAGAGCCAAACCTTCCGACTAGTAGAAATAATTTCCCAAATTTCTTGGATTTGCAACGATCAAGTTATTGCATAAATTTCTCCGCCAACCGTTCTGCGTCAGTCTCCTCCACTTCCGAAGAACTCGACCCCGAGTTATCTTCAAGATAACAAGCCTCATCATCATGGAACTCATGAAGGTTTGCAACATTGAAAGTGTTGGACATTCCCATATTTCAGCACTTTGAATGGTCCATATTTCTTTTGTTTAAGCTTCCTATATGAGCCAGCAGGGACTCTCTCCTTCCTTAGAAACACCATCACGTATGAAATCACTCTCTTGGAACACTTTCACTCGCTTGTGCTTATCGGCTGCAGCCTTATATATACTTAGCATTGGTCTGCTCCAGCTTATGTTTAACCTTATCTTTTACTGCCAACACTTCCTCAGCCATATTTTCAGCAGCAGCACTTATACCAAGACCTCCAGGTAACTTTACTAAATCCACCACATGGTTAGGCACGGCTGTGTAAACAATGGAAAATTGAGACCTCCCTGTTGCACTATGAACTGCGCTGTTATACACGAATTCAACCTATTGCAGCGCATGATCCCATTGCTTGGGCTTCTCTCCGCAAATGCTCCATATCATATTTCCCAACGTCCTATTTGTGACTTCAGTCTAACCGTCAGTCTGAGGATGAGCAGTACTACTTCGGTTCAAGGCAGTTCTAAACATCCTCCACAAAGTGATCAAAAAATGACTCAAAAACTTGGTGTCATGGTCAGAAGTTATAGATTTCGGCACCCTATGCAGTCAGACCACCTCTCTGAAAAATAGCTTCGCTATGTTGGACGCATCAGCTGTTTTCTTGTAAGCAATAAAGTGCACCATCTTGGAAAACTTGTCAACCACCACGAAAACTGAATGCACGCCCCTTTGTGTTTGGGGCAATCCTAGCACAAAGTCCATAGCAATATCCTGCCAAATATTGTTAGGAATAGGTAAAGGCATATATAAACCAGTATTTTGAACCTGACCCTTCGAGACCTGACAAGTGTAGCACTTTTTCACAATAGCCTCTACATCACGCTTCAACTGAGGCCAATAGTATCTCTCCTATAAGCTTGCGATAGTTTTGTCATGACCCAGATGACCGCTCAAACCCCCTCAATGTAAATCTCGAATAAGCTTTTCTCGCAAAGATGACATAGGAATGCACAATAGATTACCCTTGAAAAGATACCCTCATTAATAAAGAAATCTGTTACCGGTTCGTGATTAACACATTTCGCCCACATCTCTTTGAAATCGTGGTCAGCTTCATATAATTCCTTCAGGCATTCGAATCCTACAACTTTCTGAGAGAGTAACCAGCAAAGAACTCTTCTACTTAGAGCATCAACAACCCGGTTTAAAGTACCAGACTTATGCTTAATAACAAATGGGAACTTCTGTAGAAAAGTCACCCACCTGGCATGCATTTTACTAACATGTTTCTGACTATTAATGAATTTCAAGGCCTGATGGTATGTGAACAGTACGAATTCCCTCTGGATCAGGCAGTGCTCTCATTGCTTCAATGCCCTAACAACTGCATAAAATTCTTGGTCATACGTACTCCATTTATGACGGGCTTCGCTTAGTTTTTCAGAAAAGAAAGCTACTGGTCTTCTTTCTTGGGAAAGCACGGCACTCATTCCTACTCCATTAGCATCACATTCGACCTTAAATACTCTCACAAAGTTTGGAAGAGCTAGAACTGGAGCGGTGCAAAGTTTCTCTTTTATAAGAGTGAAACTCTTCTCCTGCTCGTCTCCCTAATTAAATTTGCCCCGCTTCAAACACTCCGTGATAGGCGCGGTAATGGTGCTGAAATTCCGCACAAACCGCCTGCAAAACGTAGCCAGACCATGGAAACTCCTTACCTCAATCACTGATTTTAGAGTCGACCAATCTCGGATTACTCTAACCTTTTCATCATCAACCTGTATACCGTCCTCACCAACTACAAAACTCAAAAACAACAGCTTATTGGTGCAAAAAGTACACTTTTTCATATTCACAGACAACAAATTTTCTTTCAGTACACCAAAGACTTGTCTCAGATGAACTAGGTGTTCCTCTTTGGTCCTGCTGTAGATTAAAATGTCATCAAAATAAACTACAACAAAAGAGCCAAATAAATGGACGAAGAACCTGGTTCATAAGCCTTATGAAGGTGTTAGGCGCGTTGGACAACCCAAAAGGCATCACCAGCCACTCAAATAGTCCATCCTTGCTTTTGAACATCGTCTTCCATTCATCACCTGGTTTAATTTGAATTTGGTGGTAACCACTTCGCAGGTCTATTTTTGTGAACACCTTAGAACCTTCAAGTACATCTAACATGTCTTCCAAGTGCGGTATAGGAAATCTGTACTTTATTGTAATATTGTTGTTGGCCCTGCTATCGACATACATACGCCAAAAATTTCCCTTCTTTGGAACTAGAGGGACTGAAACCGCACAAGAACTCTTACTTTCCCTGATGAACCTCTTCTTTCAACAAATCTTCAATATGTTCCCTTAAAATCTCATTTTCCTTCGGACATACTCATGCGATAATGGGGAAGATTTGGTAAACTAGCGCTGGGTACCAAATCAATTTGATGATGTATATCTCTCATAGGTGACAGTTCATTAGGCAGCTCATCAGCGATGAGCTCCTGAAAATTCCTCAACATTTGCTGCACTTCAGGAAGGACGGCGATGTCTTTATGTATCGTCAACAAACCTTTCAGTACCACAGGAAAGAAAGAATCAGCTTCAGCTACTGCCTCATTAATCTCCCGCTCACTGCTAGTCAAGGTCAGAAAACTGGAATTCCCTATTTCTGGTACACTCAACTGTCCTGATTGTGTAATAGGAGCCATATCAATTTTATGTTTGTTCTAGGTAAATAACACCACATTGTCTCATCCCTTAAATGTCGTATCCAAATCAAACTGCCAAGGACGTCCCAACAATACATGGCACGCATCCATGTCAATCACATCGCACAACACTTCTTCACTATAATGTTTACCAATGGAGAGCGGCACTCGGCAAGTTTCAGTAACACGAACTAACAATCTTTTTTTCACTCAGCCCAGCGAATAAGGAGTTTCATGCGGTTCTGTTGGTAGTTGGAAATGCTCGACAACTTTCTTTGACACGAAATTTTCACACCTCCCATTGTCTACAATCACACTGCACACCTTGTTTTTAATTGAACAGAGAGAATGAAAAATACTTCGACGTTACCCCCTCCTCTTTTGGAGTCAAAAGAACTCGCTGCAACACCAAATTAATTTTTTCCAGCCCCTCTTTAATGGCAAACCCAGCCCCTGCATAATCATTGTCAATTGCTTCTTCATTTTCCTCTTCAGGTTCATCCACTTTTACTAAGTTGGCATGTTTTCGCTCGGGGCAAACATTCGAATGATGCTCAGGCTTGCCACATCTATAACAAATATCCGTAGTGGGTCTGACATACGGATTTTGCTTCTGGGGTTGATTGCGAAACTGTCCTCTATCAAAACTCTTGCCATTACTTTCATTCGTTCCTCTAGCTGGAAAATTTGAAGACTTTGATGCACCCCTACTACCTTGTTGTCCATTTTTCCCTTTATCAGCAGGGATAACAGCATTCGTTTCAAAGGAATTTGCTGCACTCCTCCGATAAGTCATTTGACTCTTCTCCTTTTCCATCAACTCAGCTTTCAATGCTATTTTAATCGCCTCCTGCAAGGTCCACATATTCTGCAACCCAATCCTATCTTGAATAGATGTCTTCAACCCGTTCACATACCTTGTAACCTTCTGGTTTTCTGTCTCCTGCAGATGGTTACGTTATGCCAATTGCATAAATTCATTCGTTTATTCAACCACTGCTCTATTACCTTGCACACAGCTTATAAACATGCGATACAAGATTTGTATTATTATTATTAGGACAATTCTGATTGTTTTCCTGGGGTAGTTCTTCGATCTCCTCCTCAGATTCGGAGTCACTTTCTTGCACATGACGTCTTTCGGGGTTTCCCAAGTTTTCGCCCCCTTGATTGATACCACCGTTATTGGCGACTACTCTCCCATTATTAACACCAATATTGCCAATAGCTTGCCTTAGCAACTCTCGAATCTCGCCAAATTGCGCAGACATGTTGTCAATTCGACGATTTTGGGCATCCAGATCCGCTCAAGTGATTGGTTATGCAGTTTCACGATCACCCATGACTTGAATCAACGATATCGAAGAGGAGAGACCTGGCTCTGATACCACTTGATGCAGTACAATCAACCAAAGCTTACAAGTGTAAACCTAAAAGAACAAGGACCCTGGAATCCACCAAGAAATTGAGAGAAAACCTCAATAATTAATTTAATAAAATAACATCATAATCGTCTAGCAATTGTAAAATTGCTTAAGTACGCTTAAAGAAACCCTAAGGCATAAACAACCTAGCTGGGTGGTAGTTAATTATCAGGGAGTTTTAGGAAATTTTAAGTAACTAATAGGGGGTTTTAAATTAGTTTTATTAAAGGTGTAGGTTTTGAAATAACCAAACTCTAAATAGGGGGTTTTGAATAATTTACTAAAGAAAAAACAGTCCACATCTAGAAAAAAAAAAAAAAAAAAAAAAAAAAAAAAAAAAAAAAAAAAAAAAAAAAAGCTAGCCTACTTTAATAAGCCAAGTGGCTCCATGCCTTTATTATTATTATTTATTTTTTTTTTTATGAATTTGAACAGTTTTAATAAAACCTAGTTGAAACTATTCACAAAGTAATTAAATGTTTATATCGCATATTTAAAAGATTTTAAATTGACATTTCAACATTATAGAGGCCTGCAAAAATCTTTTTATCATTTACTTTTTGTCTAACTTTGGCTGATCAGGAAAGTTATGCATAACGTTCCCAACTCCATAATTTCATTTTTTTTTTGTTGACATAATTTCTTTATTTCTTTTGGTAAAGATAGATTTACCCGATCTATAATTTATGGATAAGGCTCAGGGAGAGATAGACAACATGGGTTAGTTGGTAATAACGGTTTGAAGATTATGAGCAGCACAGTGACTGATTAGGAGTCACCATTATTGTGTAGTCACTAAATTTGGAGATTGTACGTGTAGTCACTTCATGTTTCAGGTGGACGACATGCATGGATGGTGATATCAGTACAATAATGACATGTCGTGTGTGCTTCTGTGATTTGCATGTGGACCTGATCTTCCTCTCCAGGGGAAGATTTTGCTGTTTGTTTTAGAATGCTTGGCATCGATCATATATAGGGGGTATTAGGGATCCACCAGCAATAATATATATATATATATATAGTGTCTAGGTTGGACCAAGCAACAGGGTTCACCACAAACACAAACTGTAGTGAGGTGGAAATGGAATATTCTATCGTTATGGATTTGGATGAATCCATTAGCTACCTTTACCCATCAATCTTTTCTTTTATTATTTTTATTTTATAAAATTGTTCATTTTTTGGATTAATTTTTAAAGATTACATATTCAAAAAATCAAGAAAATAAAAAATCTTTTAATTATATAACTATTATCAAATAAACATACGATGAGTCTAACTGTTACTAAAACTTTTTGTTTATTTTATAAGAGTTATATAATCAAATGGTTTTCAATTTGATTTTTTTTTTTTGACACAAAGGATCTTAAATAATGATTAAAAAAAAAATGGTTCTGTTCATAAAACTACACTGTAGAATGAGAAGTAAACATTTCTCCACTTGAAATTGAAAGAATATGTAAAGATTTCAAGAATTTAGAAGATGGAGACCTCAATTTTGGAAGGATATATTATATCCAAGACCATGACATGAACCGTTTAAAGTGTATATAGCTTTTCATTTGTCTCCTCTCTCTTTGTCTATATAGGCTAGTGCAAATTCATGACGATGACAAGACCAATATGTAACTAATTAATATATAATACTACCGTGTGTACGTAGAACTTAAAGGAGCCTAAATAAAATTAGGCTGGAAAACTTATGTTTAAGAGTTTAAGATGTTGCCATTAGAGAGAAAAAAAAAATCTAGTCGCTCGGGAGAAAAAACTCTAAAGGCTGGTGATTTAATTAGTTAACGTTGTTTTAGTAATTCAGGGGATTTAGTTGTTTTAGTTTTGTCGAGTCCATCTCTTGATCAAGGATTTGACTAGGGTTCTATCGATCATAAACTCTATTTAGTTTTGGCTGTTCAGTCCCTCTTTTGATTTAGGGTTTTCTTTGGGTGTCAATCGAGATGAATTTCTATTAGTTAGTTGTTGTTTTGAAAATTAGTGTGGATGGTGTTTTTGTGACCGCAATAGGGGCTGGAGGTGTTGGTGTTGTTTTTCGAGACAGTCACGTACGGGGAGATTGTGGTGGTGATTGCCCATCATCTTTTCGGCATCTCTTCATATCGGCCAGCAAGCTAAGATTTTAGCAGTCATTTGCGAGCTACAGTTGTTTGGATGCAAGTGTTGAAGCTGTGAGTATTGAGTTGGAAGCTCGAGCTACAAAATAAAATTTTATTTAACCATTTTTTAATATGAGACAACACACTCTACATTCTCACAGTGCAGATATATATATATATATCTGCATATGCATGTAAAGTGTTTTTGTAAACACTTCAAAATATGGGTCAACAGAGCTTAGTAATTGTCCAAAGACAGATATTAAGATACATGATTGTCTTCAATTGTGAACTCAAATGTACCATAATGACGCTCTAGGCTTTATGTACTCATATGTATATATATTATATATATATAGTTCCATGCTCGTTTTATGGTAAAGTCTGAATTGGTATATATCAGAACTAGTGGACTCAAAAGCACCCAACAAATGGGGAGCAAGAAAAAGGGGCTACCACTGAGAGGTGAGAAGCATGATTACATGCGCACTTCAAGTTAAAAGAGAAGGAAAATTAAGTTTGAAATTGAATCTAACCTATCCAACTTGGGTGATGGATATTTAATGTGAAATCAACCCGTTTCATTAATTTATATATAAACTACTTCAAATTGCTTTCTGACCAAAAAACTCTAAATTTCTCATGAAAATAAATATATTGAGATCAGTTTGAAATTATACGGTCAATATAATATAAAAGGCCCAATGAGAAAGAGACCATGAATAAACCATGTCAGCCCTCTGAAAAAAATGTAGTTCACTTAATTTTAAGTACGAGTGGATATATATTAATTTTATAATTAATTACCCTAGGCAGCTAGGCTGCATACTAGTTATTATTTTTAACTTGTAATACCATCTAATTCATTTGCATATTGATTTTCTGTTTTTATATAGTTTTGGATTTGAATTTTTGTTGAGTATTTTGTGCATTTGATTTAATTTCCATTCTTGTTGTTTAGGTATGATGTACTGTTTTGAGTACTTTTTGAATTTAGTAAATATTATTCATGTTTTTCTTTCCATTTAGAATTACAGTATTATGTAGTTATAGTAGTGGTATACATGTTTAATAGCTTAGTTTTGTTCACTTTTAGTTGCTTTTGTTGTTTAGAAATTGATGGATTGATTTGCTCTGTTTTTGTTTAGGTTATAAGAATGGTTATGTAGTTGCAGTTGTGTTATACATACTTAATAAGTTATTTTGGTTCACTTTTAGTTGCTTTTATTGTTCAAAAATTGATTCATTTGCTCTCTTTTGCTAAGGTTATAGGAATGAAAGAGTTGAAGTTTGCTCGATGCTCGTAAGGTGAAGATGGTGTTATGCTTGACTTGTTGTTGCCTTTATCTTGCTATTATTTTCATTTGAGTTTAATATGCACGTGCAGTTTCACATGCAGTTTCAGTTGTGAAGATCGAACAATTATTTAGATACTTGTTTAACATACTTGGCCTTATTGGCTGAGTATTTTTTTTTTTGTCTCATTGTGCTGGAGAATGTTTATATTTGATACATTTAAGTTCATTAAGCTTAATTTGTCTCGGGTTTGCATCTATTATTGTTTGCTTGCATGATTAGCCTATTATATTAAGCTTTTCCTTGAAATAGGTTGAGTTTCGGTTGATCTTTTAGTGGAAGTAACAAGTACAGTTTTTTATTTTTTATTAAGATTTCCAAACTATAGAATTCAATATTGGTGTTTTCTAGAACTTTAGTTGCATTAATATTATGTTGCAGAGAAGAACATCATAAAATAAACCAAAGAAAAAACTTGAAATAAATGATTCTTGGTTTAGGAATAGTACATTTTAGATGAAAGTGTAAAGATCTCAAATTGTTTGTGTATTCCTTGCTGTAAGAGTTGCAGAATTTTCTAATATTGTCAATACATGTTTATTAATGGATTCTTATTTATAATATGTTGTGCCTTGTATTTTTATTTCTTTTTTGGCTTGTTACAGCTGTGTCCACACAGCTGGTATTTTCGATTTATGTAGTGTTTGTTTTCGTCATAAAGTGTGGCGCAAAGGAAGACTGGCTGTTGAGCTCTTGTCAGTATCTATCTGTTAGTTAACAGACCTTAATTTTTATTGAGCGACTTTCAAGGAAAGTGTTTAAAAACTCATTCTAATTGTTGATTAGTTATATTAGATAATTACGTTATTTATGTGATTTTTTATTATATATTACTTATAGAATGTTAATATATCAATGTAAGAAATTAAAACACAAAATTTTTTATTAAAAAAAATAACCTTAAAAATTTAAAAATAAACAATTACAAAAATATTCGAACACGTACTCATTTTGAAAGTGGAGCGAAATGAAATTAAAAATTGTGAATCATTTTATCATTGTAGACCATGCATGTGGTGTGACAATTTATAATATTTATCTATGTATATGTATACTACTAAAGAGAAGGCTCTTTATCAAGCATGGTAAGGAAAAATCAATTTTGCCCTTATTGTAGCTGTAGGGGGAGGGCTGGCAAGGCCGTAAGGGAAGGTCGACTGCCATCAAAGCCGGCGAGGGATGCCAAAGATTTAATGCATGTTTATATATTTTTTCCTTTTCTATTTTTTAAAAATTGTTCAAAGGGTAAAATTACATTTTAAACATCACAAAAAACAGGGGTATGGAGCGTATGAATATAATTTCTCTTTAAATTATTGCCACCGTAATAATAGGTTAATTAGTGTAGTCTTAGGCTGCTCATCCTCAAGAATATTCTTTGTTTTCATGTCTTTCATCTATTTTTCTCTTTCTTTCCTTTTTCCTTTTTTCTCGATAGATTCTCATGGGTCCTCGATTGGGATTAAAGAATGTATTAATTAAGTACAACAGTAATCATGAACCAGTGAAGCATTTAACGAATCAAACACGTTATTTTATTCCAAAGCTAGTATACTAGTTTAAAGTATATATATAAATGGACAAGTACGTACGTGTATAAATCATAGTGATGAACTATATATATGCAAAAGTTATCAAGCATGTGATCCCGATTCTTATTTGAAAAGACAAAAGCAAACTTTAAGAACCTATGAAATTGCAAACGTTGCTGCATAGGTTTTAGTTTTGATGAAATACTAGGTAGCTAGGTCTAGCTAGCTATGGGAATTTGATTCTAGCTATTAACTCATGGTGCAGATCAACTTGCAAACTTTGAATATCTGCACCAGAATTTTTAACCGTCAAAAGAATGATATTGTAATCTATACCAAAATTTAATGCATGGTTCGATCCCTTGTGCACTAATCAAACATTTGAGTAACAATTTACTTAATGATGTTTTTGTCTCATTAATTTCTAAGCCGTATTATTAAGAATTGTGGATCAAATTAATACCATTGTTTTACATAGTATAAATGAAGGTAATCCCAGATAAATAATATCATAATTGATGATTAGGTTTCATAATCATCAAATGACTGAATTAGAAAGCTCCATAAGGCTTCAGCAGTACATCAGCACTCCCTTTGTTTGTTGTTTTTCTACGCATGGGTGTGTTGCAAATGTCATCATCAAGCCGCTGAACATCATGAATTTATGATAGAGTAATTAATTAGTATCATACCATCTCCATTTTCATTTGCCTCCTCCAAAATAACCACATCATGCATGCATCATCTATACATCAACATACATATATCTTCACTCATATATACCAATCCTCAATAAAATCTCCAATTCCTTCACCAATTTAAGAAGTCATGCAAAATCAACCTCATCATTATCCAAATAATTATATACGTACATAATCGTGTGTGCTGCGCATTAATATTTAAATTAATCTGATCCAGCATTAATGTTTCTAACTTAACCACCTAAATATATTTATCATTTTAGTAGCTAAGAGAATATCCACTAGATCTCTTCAAGTGTGAGATTTTATCTCAAAAAGTCTTGATGCTAGCAATAGTGAATTAGTTATATATTGTCAATTGTCGTATTACTTTTTCGATATAAGATTAACATCATTTACAAAACACATCCATAATTTGTATCCAACCACACAACCACCAACACATTATCTCCTCCTTAATTAGTTTAATTACTTGCAGGTGGCATACCAACAACAACATGCAATGTGAATTCATCTTTTAGGGGACAAACGTACGACCTCTTCTTTGGGTTCCCATGGATTCGATCTTATGGGTGATCCATGTCAAGATGACCTATAGTACAAGAAAATATATTAATTAATGCTGATCCTTGGCATGCTGAGGAGTAGAAATGCCATGAAGGGAAATTGCTACCTCAACTTCTCCCCTATTGTTTCGAATAACAGCACCATCACCACTAGCTCCGGCCAATCGCAAGCAAGAAAGCACCATCAGTGTTAAACTTAAACTCACCATCCACAGGAGGCCGCCATCTTTCGCTCCAAATTTAAACGATCTTTTATTTTTTATCAAATTTAAATGATCAAAGAAAAGGAAAATAATATCTTCAAACATATAGTTACAAGCATGAACGGCTCCTATGAGGGACTATTTTATAAGAGCCCTTAGATTAATCTAATTTTACATGTTTTTATTAACTTAAAACCTCACTCATACCCATTTTATTACCCAATAACCCTTAAGGAACAAAAAAAAAAAACCCCCACCCAAACCCATTTTATTCCTTGTCCCTTTTTTAACCTCATTTCACTACAAGAAAAATATATTTGGACGACGAAACTTTGAGAGACCAACCAAAATTCATCGCCCAAAGTCATATTGGGCGACGAACCAGAACCGTTGTCGCCTAATCTCATCCAGCTTTGGGCCACGAATGTCTTCGTTGCCCAAGATGATTTTGGGCGACGAATTTAATTTTCCTCGCTTAAAGATATTTTGGGCAACGAAACTATGTCGTCGCCTAAAACAAGCAAAAAAACGATAGTTGATTCATAGATTGAGCGACGAATACGTAAGTTCGTCGCCCAAAGTGACAAACAAAACCTTTCTCGCCTAAAATGACTTTGAGCGACTAATTATTTCGTCGCCCAAGATGATTTTAGGCGAAGAAGGTTTATGTTCGTCGCCCAAAGTCACTTTGAGCGAGGAATGTTTCTGTTCGTCACCCAAAGTAGGCGACGAACATTCATATTCCTCGCCCAAAGTCTCATTGCCTTTTTTTTTTTGTACAATTTTATGTAGGTTATATTCATATAATGTGATCATGTTTCCATTAATCCAAACCGTTCAATTTTTAATTCCTCACTCAATGATCATTTTTGCAAAAAATTAGCTCAATCAAAGATGTAAAAGTTATGTAACGGTGCTCGAATTTATGAACGATCGTGAATTTTCTAATACTAATCGATCGAGTAAATCAATTCTGATTTGGTCAATTTTTTGCAGGGATGATCTTTTAGTATAAACGAATAAAATGAACAACTCCGATTGTTGAAATCACATTGTAGTCTTCAAAATTGTTGAATCGACAAAGTTTCAACGAAAAAGCTAATAGAATTATACTCTTCAAGTGTATTTGTATGTAAAAGCTCACTTTTCTATTGTGTTTTTAACAATCCAAACCGATCATTTCTTAGTGCCCCACTCAAAGATCATCTATGCAAAAAATTATCTCAATCGGAGATGCAGAAGTTAGGTTTGGCGTTTAGGGTGTATAAACGATCGTGATTCTTATAATAATAATTAAACGGACATATGAACTCTGATTTGACTGGATTTTTGCAGGGATGATCTTTGAGTATCAACATAGATGATGAACGGCTTTGATCGTTGTAATCTCGTTGTGCTCTTCATAATTCTTGAAACGACAAAGTTTCAATGAAAGAGTTAATATAATTTTATTATTCAAATGTATTAACCGTTCTTTTATATATAGAATCTAAAATATCGATTGTGTTTTCAACGATCCGAACCGATCATTTATTAGTGCCCCACTCAAAGATCATCCATGCAAAAAATTATCTCAATCGGAGATGTAGAAGTTAGGTTTGGCGTTTTGGATGTATGAACGATCGTGGTTCTTATAATAATAATCGAACGAGTAGATGAACTCCAATTGGACTGATTTTTTGCACGGATGATCTTTGAGTATGAACATAGATGATGAACGGCTCTTATCGTTGTAATCACGTTGTGGTCTTCACAATTATTGAAATGACAAGATTTCGATGAAAGAGTTAATGAAATTTTATTCTTCAAATATATAAACCGTTCATTTATATATATAATCTCATATATTGATCGTGTTTTCAATGATCCGAACCGTTCATTTATTAGTTTCTCACTCAAAGATCATTTATGAAAAAAATTAGCTCAATCAAAGTTTTAGAAGTTAAGTATCGGAGATCGAACTTATGAACGATCACGATTTTAATAATGATAATCGAACGGCTAGATGAATTCCGATTTGACCGATTTTTTGTAGGGATGATTTTTTAGTGAGGAACTAATAAATGAACGGTTCGGATCGTTAAAATTAATAAATTGATTATATAAAATTAACAACATAATTGATTATGTAAAATTAATAACATATTTAGTTATTTAAAATTAATTATTCTGACAGCTTTTAGGGAACGAAGTGAGAAATTCGTCACCCAAGAATCTTTAGGGCAACAGAATTACCTCTTCGTCACCCAAAAGTTGAAAAATTGGGCGGCATAAAGCCCGGCATATATTTTAATGTTTGGGTGACGAACCCAGATTCGTCGCCCAAGTTGTTCTTAGGCGAGGAGATTCTTTGTTCGTCGCCCAAGAATGTTTTGGGCAACGAAAATGCTTCGTCGCCTAAGGTACTCAAAATTTTTAAAGCTCTTTCTTTCCTTCTTCTTCTTTTCTTTCCTTTCTTCTGTTTTCTCTCATCTCTCTGTTTTCTCTCCAAGCCCCAGCTCCGCCCAGCCCCGCCCATCCCCGCCTATCCCCGCCTATCCCCTCCCAGCCCCAGCCCCAGGCCTGCCCATCCCCCCCGATCCCTGCCCAGCTCCAGCACCGCCGTCGCTTCACCTCCCCTCGTCGCCGCTTCGCCCATCCCCGCCAATCGCCCACAAAAAACTCTCTCTCCCGATCTCTCACCCCCTCTGCTTTCTCTCTCCCCGAAACCCACCCCCTCCTCTTTCTTTCTCCTCGAAACCCTCCCCGGCCTCTTTCTCTCTCTTTCCCCTCTCCCTGCCGCCTCCCTCGATTCTCATTCCTATCCCCACTAGCAACCCCCACCCCGACCAGCAACCCCACCGAACCCAGCTGCAACAAACCCACCCGATTGTGGGTTTTTTTATTTTTTTTTTTTGATTTGGGTGTTTTTTGTTTTTCTGTTTTCTGTGTTTTCTGCTCATTAGCTTTAGTTTTTTTTTTCAGAGGGATCAAGTGTAGGTAGCCAGGGGAATAGGAATACCCAGATAAATTTTTCAGGTCAGACTTAAGACTCAATCGCTCCTTTAATGTTATTTGATTGGTGTTTTTAATTTTTTGTTCTTAAATTTGTTTATTAGTGTTGAATAAATTAGTTTAATTCTGATAATTGTTCTTAGAGAAATTAGTTTGCTGATATTTTCTTATGTTAGATAACAAATTAGTTTTCATATAAAATTAGTTAGTTTTATATGTTTTTTAATTATAAAATTTATTAGGTAGTTTGTATGTAGATTAGTTAGTTTATTAGTTTTTAAATATAAAATTTAGTTTAATTACAAAATATAGATTAATTAGTTTGAGAAATATAATTTAGTTATAAGGTAGAAGGCGATGGAGTCAGCTCCCAATGATGTAGTTCAGCCATCCTTAAGTACCGGGAGCCCCTCTATGCCACGGAGGGTCCGTCGATCTCACCGCTCTAGTCAGGTCACAGCTTTTGCTTCCGCTTCCGTTTCATCTACTGTGACGTCATCCACTGCGACGAGGGGACCATGTAGTGGGTTGAAGTCCTCTCGGATCGTGCGCAGTACTGGGGCTCGGATTCCAGTCATGTGTGTGCAAAACGGCCGACGACCGTTAGATCCTAATGTTGACAGTTTATTCTCGCATGATGTGGGGGCTATTATCTGTGCCGAGTGCGCCATGGTTGCAACCACTTGGAAAAAATTGTCGGCAGAGATTCAACACAAAGTGATTCGCTCCATCTCAGTGAGTATATAGCTCAATAATTAATTCAAAACGATAAATTTGATCATTCATAACAATCTAATATTTTTTTCAGGTTAACTTTGACATTTAGATGGATGATCCCCTCACCGTCACGTACATGACAGATTTACTCATCAAGTCCTACAGGTAGTGGAAGCACGAACTACACGTGCATTTCAAGGGATTTTCGTCGGCAGTTGAGGCATTGGCGAACCCCCCTATGGAGTTGGTAGAGCGGTCTGACCAGTGGAGTTTTTTATGCAATCATTTCATAAGTCTGTCGTTTTTTGTACATTTTATCATTTTAAGACTTTAAAAAATCGATTATTGTTTTGTTATTCTATTATTGTATACATACACTAACACATTTATAATTTACTTAATATTTAACAGAAGAAGTCGGTCGCCAACGCCAGAAACCGGAAAGGGAAGCCGTTTAACCATCATAGTGGTTCGACGCCCATCTCATATCGAGTGGAGTCGCGACGTCGGGTACGTCATTATTTAATTTAATACATATATATTCTTTAATATTGGTTGGGTTTTTGACAAAATTATTTTCTTTTTCAGCGTGGGTCGCAATTCCCGGAGATAGATACTTTCGGAGATATCTATGTTCATCCCGGTTGTGATGCGGCCAAGGCAAAACATGTTAGTTTTTTATATTTTAATTTTTTTCACAATTTTTTATATTTATTTTTCTAATTGGTTACTTGTATATATAACATTTTGAAGGATGAGATGGTGGCCAACTCGAGAATATATTTGGAGAGCTTGGCCGAGCAGCACCTTCCGGGTACTCCATTGGAGTCGATTCCAGTACCCTATTCCAATGTCGAACTTCGTATTATGATAGACTCATTGGGTGTTAGGCCTGGTAAGGAAATACGCGGCATGGGATATGGGCGGATTCGTGATGTTCGATCCTTGTCTTCGTCTTCGTCTTCATTTTCTTCTCAGCCATCTGCAGTCGTCGCAGGATTATCCGCTCAAGTGAAGAAGTTGCAGGAGGACTTACGAGCTGAGAGAGCGGAGAAGGAGGCGTTGTATGCTGCATTGACCAAGGCGATACCTGGGTTTGTTCCGCCACCATCTTCTCATCAATCTCCGTCATATATGAATGATGATGATGCTATTGGTTTAGAATAGATTGACCATTAGGGTTATTACTACTTTGTATAGATATTTGGATATATAAATTTATTAATTTTGTTTTTGAAAAAAGATTTTTTTTTTTAATATTAAATTCAAATATATAATAATCTAAATAAAAAAAACAAAATTTTTTTTTTAAAAAAAATATGTTTTAGGCGACGGAATTTTTCGTCGCCTAAACATGCTTTGGGCGACGAAAGTAATTATTCCTCGCCCAAATCATGTTTAAGCGACGAACAATTATGTCGCTTAAACGTATTTTGGGCGAGGAATAGTTAAATTCGTCACCCAAAGCATGTTCTGGCGAGGAAATTAATTATTTCTCTCCCAAAGCATGTTTAGGCGACGGATAATTTCGTCGCCCAAAGATGCTTTGGGCGACGATTCTACTTATTCCTCGCCCAAAGCATGTTTGGGTGACGAATAATCAAAACATGCCTTGGGCGAGGAATCATATGCTTTAGGAGACGAAAAAAATCCGTTGCTCAAGGTGTCTTTGGGCGACGAAATTTTCTGGTTCGTCGCCCAAACTCTTGGGCGTTAATGATTGAGCGGCCAAACGCTCGACGAACTCAGTTCGTCGCCCAAACTTTTGGGCGACGAAATTAGACTTTGGGAGAGGAATTAGGTTCGTCGCCCAAACCTTTTTTTCTTGTAGTGTTTACTGATGGGGTTCATCTCATACCCACCCAGGGTGTAGAATGAAGTTTGTAGAAACTGCAACTTAGGTTTTAATTATGCATTTTGGATGGAGTGTTAATACCTAGCATAAAGTCGATAAACTAAGTGTCATTTGTTTAATCTAAGAGCTTTTACAATACAATCCCTCATAGGAACCGAACTCTACTTACAAATGCCATGACTTATCATTTCTTTGTTCTAGTTAACCATATATGCAGCCACTCTTCAAAGATGGCGTAATAGCTCATTGATCGAGCGCTCTTGCGCCGAAGATGAACATGGCTAAAAACGATCTACCAAAGCTATGGGATGTAAAAGTGCATCGGTATGGGAGCAATTCGTCTAGAGGAAAGCCCCCACGTGAGCGGCAATGAACTAAGCGGATAGGAGAATGTCAGCTTCAGTAATGCAAAAACATTGGTGAGAATACAATGTCCCGAAAACCTAAGGCATCATTTGGTGCATAGGATTGAATATGATAGGATAAATAGCAAAATCATGTGTATTTAAGGAAAAAAGTTATAACTTTAAGGAAGAAAATGAAAAGAAGATAGAGTAATCATAGGGGAAAACTTATTCCTTCCAATCCCCTCATAGCTAATCCATCTTCTTCCAATTTTCTTCCTTCAAGTTAGAAACACTCTTCATTTTCTTCTTTAGTTACACATGATTTTGTCATTTATCCTATCATATCCAATCTTATGCACCCAAGGAGGAAAATTTCATTTTTTGGGGAGGGGGAGATTTTATCACGATACCAAAATATTTTTCGTCAAGATTTTTCAGAAATTTCGGCGAAAATATCGAAGGCAGAGGCCGGAGGCAGAGACCGAAGGGATAGAGGGGAGGAAGAGGCAAAGCCGCCCGTCGCCGGAGGGAGAGAACAGATCAGAGAGGGAGAGGAGGAAGAGAGGGAGATCGGGGAGAGAGAATAGATCAAGGAGAGAGAAGGGAGTGAGGGACTGGGAGAGAGAAAGAGAAGGTGAGAACATCGAAATGAGAGGGAAGATTGGAGAGCTCACAGGGGAAAAGGAAAGAAAGAAAAAAAAAAAAAGAGAGAGAGAAAAAAAAAAGTTTAGGGTTGATTGAGGTTTGGGGTCTTTGGGCAATTGGAAAGAACAAAAAGGGTTTGAGGTTTCGTTTGACAATTTTGGTGTTTCGTTTAGTTGTTTTTAAACCTTAATATATTCTTATATAAAAAATAATTAAAAATACCCTAAAGGGCCTAAACACTAATCTCCAATATCATATCTTAAACAATATAGAGTATAGATTATATAGTATATCGGGTTTAGTGATAAAAAGTATTAAGGTATATAGAGTATATAAGGTTTAGTATGAACACTGCTTGGGTACTCAACTTTGAGTACCACATTGTACTCATCACCAATCACATAAGCTCATGATGGGGTCTACCATGAGAGAGAAGATAGTGGACCCTATCACGGGCTCATGTGATTGGTGATGAGTACAAAGTTGGTACTCAAAGTTGAGTACCCAAGTATTTTCCATTTAGTATTAGGATTTAGACTATAGATTATAGAGTATAAAGAATATACTAACTTCATTATTTATTATACTAATTTCATTTAACAATATTTGTCTCCAATGTGCATTATATTCACCTTATATTACATGAAACCTACTTTATAATTTGGTTTCTTCAATATTTTTTATCAATGTAGTAAATAATATGTTAAATAAACATATGGTCAAATTTTATTCAAAATTTTCGTATTTAGATAGCAATTTTCTTCATTTTTATCTAATTTTGTCGAAATTGAAATTTCCGTGAAAATTTCCATTGAAATTTCCATCAAAAATTTCCTCGAAACCAAAATTTTACTCCTTATGTTCACCAAACGAGACCTAAAAGTTCATCTAAAAGGTTCATCTACAAAGGATGATTTAGGCCCAAAGGTCGTGCCAAAAGGCATAGTTGATCGAGTTAATCTTGTAAGAATTCTATATATATGGATACCATTGCTAGTTCACTAAGTAAACACAACAACTCACTAAGTCTTAAGGAACAAGGAATTGAACACTCCTATGCCAATCTAGATTCAGTCTTGTGCCACCTATGTTGTCAGTAATGCATAAGGATTGAGGGACTTATTAGGAGCTGTAATTACCCACTTAGATTAGAATTAGGACTCTGATCATAAGGGGGCAGTATTCAAGCATAACACTTAGTCCATTCTGGGTAGGCCTTATTGAGCTAGCCCTTATAAATAGAGCTAATCCTTACACTTATACATACTGCAAACATCTGAGCCCCATACATCAGTTGCACTAAGTTGTAGAGAGAGTAGAACCCTAGTTCTAGAATTCCATCAACCTCAGGCAAGCCGAGCCTTTAGTGCCGTGGTGGTTATGTGTTCTTATTCATATATGCCTATAGTATGTATCTGGTGTACTAATATAAATAGCTTACAAATCTCGCCCATCCATTGCCATTCAGCTCATTTATTGGTTAAATTTTAAGTACTTTTAGTCAATAGTTATTGGGTATAGCTCAAAATTTGAGAAATAAAATTTTAACTTTTAAGTTCCACAACCTAATATAATTAAGAGAGACTCAGAGTTCAGTCTATTTTATGAGTCTTTGTTAGACTAAAACCAGTAGTGATTTATGATTTTTAATTAAGTCCTTTTAGTTTTCTCCTTTAACGTCTTTATATTAGGTTTTAACTCCAAGATTTTGGGCTCCGCACAAAATCTCGGAGTTAAAACCTAACATGCAACCTCTACAAAGCCTACTCTATATCCTAGGAGGGGAAAAACCCTTCAAATTGGGGGAAATACCCTTCAAATCGAGGAAGGACTTTATTATGAATTAAAATGATTTTCTTATAAATTAAAAGGACTTTATTATGAATTAAAATATTTTTTTATAAATTATTATGAATTAAAATGATTTTCTTATAAATTTCAAAACACCACCGGTCTCCATCTAAAAATTATTTTTTTAAAGAACCTAAACCTAATTATCTCTATAATTAATTCCTTTTTCGTAGTGGACTGGCCGATGGATTGACAACAGTATCTAGTATCTTACATACAGAATTTCACTGCATTGAAAAAAGTATGTATACACAAGAATGCTCTAAAACTAATTAGTTAATACAAAGCTAACCACTCTGTTAGATCCACCGCACAATGTAATCCCAAAATTCGAACCGTTCACTTTTTAGGCCATACTTCAAAGATCATCTCTGTAAAAAAACTTCAAAATCAGAAGTCATTTAGTTATTTGATTATGATCATAATTATTTATATGCTTTTATCGAAAACATAATCGTCCATTTATTTGATCACAATTAGATAACTAAATGATTTATGATGTAATTAATTTTTTGCAATGATGATCTATAAAGTAAAGCCTAAAAAATGGACAGTTCAGATTTTGAAATTAATTATGTGGTGGGCCTAAAAACATGATTAGCTTCTTATTAACTTGCTAACTAGTTAGTTTTAGAATACTCTTCTATATATATTTATATATATACATATACATATATCCCAATATCATGCCATCATTATCACGAACCTAAAACCCCAAGTCACCTTAATTAATGGTTTGTTTTTTTCTAAAGAAAAGAGAAAATTCCTTAAACTCAGATTCAAAAGGTATCATAGATGATAGATTGACAACATGGAATATAATTTATTAGGGCACTTTATTGTCTAAGTTACATTTATGAAATAAATAAGTCAAAGCTTAAACAAAATATTAAGCTCATTAAAAATACTAGTTAAATTTGAGCAAAGCTCATGAATAACTTGAATTGTATTATGAAATAGCTAGTGAAAATTAGAGCATCTAATTCAAAACATATTGGGATCGATTAGATGGAGAGGACTGACACCTTATAAACTAATATACATAAATATAATTTTTCAGTATATGACAACATATATCCACATTCTCATATGTCCCCACATATGTGTGTAGCGTCACTTAAGACAAACACATGAACAACTCATATTGTATGATGTAGAGCATGTGTGGCCAATAAGCCTAACACGGGAATGAACTAACTATTTCTTAAACCATATATAAAGGAAATTAAAATATCTAATCAAAAATCAATTGATAACAAGTAAAAATGCCCTACACCTATGCAAAACTATAATTCTCTAATGTGGACAACATTCTAGGTTCTCATGTACCTCGTTTCGAGCATGACTAGAAAAACTCATTACTTTTAACTTCTCTAATTTTAACATAAGAAAGTATTCAAACTTGTCACATTAATGAGTAAAGTCAAACTCAAGATTGGAAAGAAGTATTCAACGAAAGCCAAATTTAAGCACTTGAGCACAACCAATGAAGTTTGGTATATGAAATGGAGCTCCATAAACCAATGAGGTTTGGTATGAAATGGAGCTCCATAAATTGAAATTAAGCCAAATCTAAGCACTTTGATACTCAGCTTAAATGAGAATATATGTCATTCTACATTTTTAGTTTTGCTTTGCTGTAAATAGATCAACAAATAACGACAACATGAACAGCTGGCACACG
Source organism: Dryas drummondii (assembly GCA_003254865.1). NCBI lineage: Eukaryota > Viridiplantae > Streptophyta > Magnoliopsida > Rosales > Rosaceae > Dryas > Dryas drummondii. The sequence continues at coordinate 977,072 of QANW01011014.1, read as the reverse complement.
GGCACAATACCAGTAGTGTATCTACAACTAACACAACATGCAGTGCCAACACTGAATGCTTCACCCCACGCGCCTAGTTACTTCTTTTTTACAAGTTTCTTTGGGTAATAATAGAGTCACACTGCTCTTTAAGCTCCATCTCTACCCACTACAAATCTTCACGTATTTGCATTACTCTATTAGTATCATTAGTACTTGCCATACCGACATCCAAAATTATATCAATAGGGGAGATCCGATATTAAGCATTGTATTGTATCTAATTTAATCAAAAAGTGTTAGAAAAAGTAACTTAGAGTATAGCCATATTTGTAATCTCACGTCGATCGGTTTTATAATGTGTTATTAATTAGTATATAAAGAATTAGATTACACAAGCTAAGGTATTTTGGTAAAATGTACCTTACACCCATTTAGTAATCTAGAATTATGGATAACTAAATTAGAAAAACTATCGATATTTTTTATGTTTGTGAATTCAAAAATATTTGTGTTCGAACTTATCAACTGACTTTGACATAACAAAAAAAATACATAAAAAAATTTCTTTATTCTTTATTAATCACTAACTAGACTACAAAAAGCAGCCTCTAATGCATACGAAAGAATTTCTATTGGGATAACAATGAAATTAATGAATTTTTTTTTTTTCAAGGACTGCCAAATGCTATTTTCACTATGGTATGATGTTTGGGAAAAATTTATCATGCAAACACTATGTGATAGACATATATCTTGACCATAAGATATTGATAGAGTTATAATTTTGTACTATTAAGTATGAATGTATAATTTAAGGTTATACATTAAGGTGTTTGTATGGTAAATGGTTTCCAATTTGGGACTAATTATACAAGAGGTTGTTAGTTGTTATTTCTATTTCAACTAAAAAAAAAATTTCTCTTGCAAAATCCAAGAAACCCATTAGCCAAGTACCCCACGCGCGCAAGTGTTGAGAGTGGGAAGAAAAAAAATCTGTGCTTCTAATGTGAACAAAATTGGTAGGCACTAGGCATAGCAGAACTAAGAAGCAGCTATTTGGTCACCGCGTCATTTCGACAAATAAAACTCCAAGAAAGTACATGATTGAATAATTAATATTTAAATCAGCTTTGACATGCCATGCCACAGAGAGAGAGAGAGAGAGTGGTATTCCAACGTAGAAAAGCAAAGCAAAGGCAAAGTAGAGCCACCACAACAAACAGACACTGCTTTAAAACAAACAACACACTCTGCACTCTGCACTCTCTGCACCCACCTTCTTCTTATACATACCCTCCTCCTCGTCAGCTCTGTCTCTCTCTCTCTCTCTTTCTCTCTCTGTGTGTTTCATGTTCTGAGAAAAAAAAAAGCTTTTGCTCCTCTGCTGCCAATCTTGGACTAATTCAAGACCAACCTTTTCAAATCAAGGTAATTTTATTATAGCTTTTCTTTCATGAATTTGATCAATCTTTAGCTTCATGGCACCTCCTACTTCCCTTTGTTTATGGGTCAATTGAGAATTCCATGACTTGTTGCATGAGTACTTTGTATTCTCTTTTAGTTTCCAAGTATAATCCAAAGGAGTTTTAATGTTTTACAACCAAAATAGTTGTTTAATCAAGTGGGTTCTTTCTACTCTTTCTAAAATTGTTTTAACTTTTTGTGTTCTTTGATTTTCAGGTTCAATTGCTTCAAGATCTAGAGGCCATTTTTGATTAAGTTGGAGGAGTGAATACAAATGTATATATGGTATCTGGTATGTGGTATGTGGTGTTTTCTTTGAATTTGTTGTTTCAGCCTTTGAGTCAATGACTTTGGATTGATTATAAGTTATGGTGCAGAGAGCTTACTCCTTCACAGCCTCACAGTCTGTTAAAAAAAGGAATATGGACAAGTGGAATTTGTCTTGCAAAAATTTACTGATTCTTTTTCTTTTAGGGAAGAAATTTTTTTTTTTATTATTTTTAAGAAAATTGGAATGGACATCCTGATCCATTGACATCTTGATGGGTGGAGTGAGGCATTCTTGGACGGTGGGGGACAAAGCTTGGAATCAAGACCTTTATGTCACCTCAAAACATTTTTTGTTGTGTTTGTTTTTTTTTTTTTGGCCAAAAAACGTTTTTGGTTGTGTTTACTTGATCAATGTTCTTTTTCCCTTTTTCTCATAATATATCTCATTAAGCCTAGAAGCTTGAGTGTTTTTTTTTTTTTCATTCATTTTGAAGAGGAGGATTATAATTTTGAGACTTTTTATAACAAAGTAGAGAGTTATATCAATCGATAGTTAGTTCTAAAAGATTGAAATTAAAATAACACTGAAATAGATGAGTAAAAATTTAGGTCTTATAGTCTTAGTGTAATTAAAAGAAGATATATTTCATTAAAAACATTTATAATTTTTAGCTAAAATGATATGCAATTGAGGTATTTCAATTTGTTAAGACATTAATACAAGGAAAGTGGTTCAATTTTCTAGAACTCTCTTGTGCTCTTTTGGCATGAAGGAATGCAAATAACATTGTCTTTATTTTTTGGACAAATATACTTTTTATCCCTGTAGTTTATCTTTATTTTCGCCTTTCATCCATGTAGTTTGTGACAGGGCCGCCCCCAGATTCCACTCTGAAACCCGGAGGGATCCTGCGGGAATCCAAAATCAAGGAAAATCCTACCGAAAATTCGGCAGAACCTCCCCTGAAAATGGACTAACCCAGAATTTTCAAACCTGTTAAAAAACACTTCTAACATATCAACCACCTCTACCACAACCAAATAGGGTCTCAGACCCAACAATTTCGCAGAAATCCAACTTAAAATTGTAGAGTGGTTATCAGAGCTGCTATTCTATTACAAGGAATTTTTACACCGAAAAATAAAATGACGCCTACTGGTCCGAGAAGGAATAGAGATATAACCGCCTCGACGTGATTGGCTCCACCTCCACTAAAGCTACTACCTGGGGGGACAATTTAAAACAAAACAAGATAAACCGTGAGACAACTCAGTGAGTGGACAGTTTAACGAGAAACATAAGTAAAATTTCTGTTTCAGAAAATCCTTCAAAAACCACGTTAACTCTAAAACCTCTCGTTACTCTTTGAAATCCCCCAGTTTTAAAATCATTCCCAAACTTTAAGAGAGTTATAAAACTAATGAGACTTAAAGCAAAGATAAATCAAAACTCATTTCTCAAAAGCCACCCATCTAAATAACCAGTCATAGTAATAATAAAACCAAAATCATTATAAAACTTGAAAAGTAGGTTCTCACTTAAAATCCATATTTAAACTCTTGAAAATACCAATTTCATTTTCCACCATGCTATATACCCTGAATAACCTGGCCATACACCTGTGCGGAATTCCTGCATCGCACAGGCAGGCAATATCCTGGCCATACACACACGTGGAGTAAATCCAACTCGTGCAGGCAATATCCTGGCCATACACACGTGTGAATAAATCAGCACGTGCAGGCAATCCTGGTCATACGTGCACGCAGAGCAGCCCCCAAAGGGCGAAACATCCCGACACACGGCCCAAAGCCTATATGTGTGCCGTGATGGGTCCCAAAGACCTATCCAATCTGATAACCTGGAGGGTACTGCAAAGGTGGTTTGGAAACCATTTTTCCATAACCCCATCGTAAATATATTAAAGTAAAACTCAATCCTTTCGTATCCTTTTAAACTTTCTTTAACAAAACCAAATACATAAATACATGAAACTTTGAATACGCAAAACCACAAAATCCTTAGTTTCCACCACAATTTTCAAATAGAAATATTTAATTTATTCAAAGCTTAAAACATGATTTTTCAAATATAAATGAAATTCTTCAAACTTGTTTTAAAACATGCTCTCCAATGGCAATAAATCAACATGATGAAGGTATTAGTCCAAATCAATTTCTTCAAGAAAAATATATATATATATAAAACTTATTAGATCGTCATGCATAAACCATAACCATCGATTTAAACTTAGGAAAAAAGATTTTAAAAACCGAATTCTATCTCAAAATCCTTTAACTTAGGTTCAAACGCAATATAGTCAAGAAATCGAATTTTATTAACAAACGTATAAAACATTTCAGGAAAATAAGAATCAGTCCACTCACAGTGAGAAAATCTAATGTCGATCCTCCGCCGGATCGTCGCGAACCCCGATCGTGTCGCCTATAACACAACGATAAAATATGAAATTAGTCTCGACTCCAATACGTTTAATTTTGTGCGTGTTAATTCTAATGTCTCGCTAAACTCACGCTCGAGTAACGGTTATAAATCATCTTCCTCAAAACTATACGCTCTCTAACCTATTCCTAACCATCTCGAAACTTCCCGGCTCACACCAGCATCAACCACACCCAAACTCCTAATTTCTTCAAGTTTCTCATTGGGGTTGACACTTAGAGGTTTACTAGTGGATAAATTATCCAAAACCACTCCAAAAATTTCCACAAAACTCAGCCAATCCATAGCAAATCTAAACTGGGTTCCAACCCTTGAAATCAAACTTCTCAATGTCCAAAATCCTCCAAATTAACTCTGATTTTTGATGCTAAACATAGAACAACCTTCCTAAGAGTGAAAATTATCCAAAACACAACAAGATTAACCCATAATCTCTACATCAAAGGGGAACCCGAAATCACTACAAATCCAAATTTTCAATTTCCTAAATACTTGAAATTAACCATTAAAAATACAGGGAAATAAAGTCCAAGATGGGGGAGAGAAAACCCACCTAAAATCAATTCGAACGGAGGCCAGAGGTGGCCGGAATCGACAAAAATGGCCGGCGGCTTGACTAGTCTTCTCCGGCGAGTTGCTGCGCACAGGGGCGGCGGGCAAGCGAGGGGAGGCACGGAGGAGGACGGCCGGCTCAAGGGGGTGACGTCGGTGATCTCGTGCCGCCGGGAAAATGGCCGGAGGCTGCCCTCCGATGATGGTGTCGCGCCCACACAGAGGAAGAGAGAGAGAGAGAGACGCGAAGGAGAAAGAGCACGGGGAGAGAGAGGATTGGGTCAGTGGGGTTAGCTGGTCTCCAGCCTCTGGTCGCCGTGAAGATGGCCGGAGCTGGTCACGCCGGTGAGAGAGGAGAGGGGAAGGTGAGTGAGCTCGGGGAGAGAGGGAGAAGTGAGAGTGCGGGAGAGAGAGAGAGAGAGAGAGAGAGAGAGAGAGAGAGAGAGAGAGAGAATAAAAAGGGAGAGAGAGAAGATTCTAGAGAGAGAGAGAGAGAGAGAGAAAGTTCTAAAAAAATCTGATTTTTAAACCCAATTTATCCATTTTACGAAATTGCCCCTTGCTTCAAACGCTCATATCTTTCAAACTATAACTCGGATAGACGCGTGCCGCGTGTCTATGAAATCGTGAGTTCGAAACCTATCCAACGGACCCGAAGTCAAAATCGAAAACCCATTCATTTTAAAAGTCAACTTTTGGTCAAACCCCAAATTAAAACAATAGTAAAATAAAAATTTTAAATCCAAGCCCTTTTTATTTTCCGAATAAATCCTAAAATCTTTAAAATACAATTCAACATCTTTTTAAAAAAAATCTCTTTAAAGCATAGTTAAATAAAAATTTAAATTTCTAGTGAAAATTTGAGTCGGGTCGTTACAGTTTGCCTTTATTTTCACATTCATCTTCTTACATGTAGTATATACTTTTATTTGTAGTTTTGGTTCAAAACGTTAAATTGATTCAATTCCGTCCAATTTTTTTTCCATGTGAACATCTAATGTGAGGGTATCACCATCATTTCAATCATCAAATAACTTATCTAAACTGATTATAAGAATTTGAAATGACTGAAGTGCCCTCGTAGGTGAGGGCCACATGCAAAAAAATAAACAGAATATCGCATGCTTAACGTCATGGACCAAAATTGCAAACACAATAAACTATCGGTGTGAAACTGACAATAGTCCATTGTTCCCAACTGAAAACTTGAGTTGCAGATGTTGATTCTTTGTGATTTTGTTTTCAGGACAGTGCTACCATAATGTGAGAACAACTAGAAACCTCTTTGGGGTGATTTGATTGCTATCTACACACATCCCTATAAATCTCTTTTGCATAAGCAAGGTTTTCTCTCTCTCTCTCTCTCTCTCTCTCTCTCTCTCTCTAATAAAAGAAGTGGGATTTGAACACAAAAAAAAAAACAGGCCAGAGAATGACAGCACAAGGTCTAAGGCCCAAAGCCTACCTTTGTGAGACAACCCAAATACCCAACATAGTTGGTGGCCACCATTGTGGGCCAACCCATCTTGAATAACCAACATATTTAGTGGCTCATTTGATAACAAACTTGACAATATCTTCATCCACTCACATTATCAAACTTCACATATATAACCCCATTGTGAGTTTTGAGAACTTTTAATTGGATTGCATAAGTTGATGCCACAATTATGTATTTTTGTCAAGCAATTGTCTTTATAAACTTATGCAAATACTTGAGAAGTCCAGCCCATACAAAACCTAAAGCATTTAGGGTCAAGCCCAAACTTTAAAATGTCATGCCCCGACCCGACAAAACCCTATTTCCCAAGTGCGAATCGCACCACAATTATGAAAAGTCTTTGGTTATATTAAGATGTGACTTGCACCTTAACTTGAGAAAAGAGATTTTCCAGATTGGGTTTGACGGGCTAGTTAGTAAATTTACTTCTAAGCCCTCCCAACATGTAGAAGTTCTAATTCAAAAAATTAAAATAACTACATACTAATATGTTAATCACTTGATTACGAAGGCACATCATATATTCCACAGATACTATGTGGTGTTTTATCTCTCGATTGCATATATCTATCAAACCAATGAGTTTTACCTTGCCAGTTGTTCGTATGATTAATCGTCTGGGCATAACGACAAGTCACACAAGGCTTAACATCATGTTGTTTGGGCCTAAGCCCTTCCTAGGCTCCTAGCCCCTGACCTACCAGGCTCCTCCTAGGCCACGACCTCTTAGGCTCCGGCCTCCTAGGCTCCGGCCTCATAGGCTCCGGCCCCATAGGCTCCAGCCTCATAGGCTCCGGCCCCATAGGCTCC
>QANW01011014.1:927528-967894 GCA_003254865.1 Dryas drummondii | reverse complement strand
GGAACTTGGGGGACTTCTAGACAGTAGCTTAAGCAGGAACAAGTGTGTGGTTACTTGTCGTTCTGCTCGGACTCTTTTGTGTACAAAGTTCCCAACCAAGAAGTATCTTTTGCTCGGAAACTTGGGGGACTTCTGTTCGTATGATTAATCTTTTGGGCATAACGACAAGTCACACAAGGCTTAACATCATGTTGTTTGGGCCTAAGCCCTTCCTAGGCTCCTAGCCCCTGACCTACAGGCTCCTCCNAAGTATCTTTTGCTCGGAAACTTGGGGGACTTCTGTTCGTATGATTAATCGTCTGGGCATAACGACAAGTCACACAAGGCTTAACATCATGTTGTTTGGGCCTAAGCCCTTCCTAGGCTCCTAGCCCCTGACCTACCAGGCTCCTCCTAGGCCACGACCTCTTAGGCTCCGGCCTCCTAGGCTCCGGCCTCATAGGCTCCGGCCCCATAGGCTCCGGCCTCCTAAGCTCCAGCCTCCTAGGCCCCGACTCGTGTCAACTCACTCGGATCCTCGAGACCGGTGACAAGTGGCGCTCTTACAGTGCAAGTCATCACAAGGGACACGTGTCATCACCGGATTGGTTGACACTCTTCCAAACGTACTATAAAAAGGTACCTTCTTGTCACAAAAAGGACAACTGAAATCATTATTATACTATTCACTCACTCTGCTCTCAGATCTCTCTGAACACTGACTTAGCGTCGGAGGAAGCTTTGGCCGGCACCACACCGGTGCCCTTCCCGCTCACTTTTGTGTACTTGCGCAGGGTGCTTTGGATATCATTCTCTCTCATTACTCACCAGTCGGACCCAGCTACCCGTTCCTGCCCCACTTCGACGTGTCATCCACTCAGTGGTGGGTCAACGTGCCTACGTGGTTCGACTCGACGTTGACTGCTCTACCATTTTTGGGCATCAACACCAGTAAAATTTGCAAAAATACTATGCGGTGTTCCAAAAGTTTGGTCAAAACTCGGACACAAAGGGTCCATTAAGAGGAAGTACATGAACAACAAGATCATATGTTAGATCAAAATTTCTCACTTCGAAGAAATTTTCTAACACCAAGATACTCTAGAAAGTTGGACGACAACGATGAACCTTCAAACTCCACACTCCAGAAAAAAGAAAAAAAAAAAAAAAAAAAAAAAAAAAAAAAAAAAAAGGTGGTGTACCTGCAAAAGGCACTCTGATGCTTAAGTCAACAAAGATGTTTTTGTAAATATCTGAAGTTTATAGATATGATTGTGTATCTCAATCTGGAGTCTGATTCCTCTATTTATTGTTGGCTCAACCTTTATGTCCAAGTACCATGATCTCCATGGTGGGTTAGTGGTGCGTTCTTTCCCAACTTCAGGAAGTGGTGGCACTCTTTTAGGGATCACCCTCCACTTCTCAATTGTTGGCTGATCTCCATGATCATGCTCGCATTTGACGTCTCAACTTTAGTTGTTCCTTTGCCTTTGAGGTTAACTTACTTTATTTGTTGAATTGCCTGGTCAAAGTTAAAAGGCAGCTGATGAACGGTTCTACGTTCAAAGTTGTTACACGTTATGTATTATCCGTTATACATTGTGAAATTTGGGTCTCACATTGTCTTTGGATTTACAATGGATAGTAAGACTAAGACTTGAGTCTCCCATATAAATTGATGATTTGACATGAGTTATGAGATTGACAATCGCTACATATATGTAGTTCTTAGCATCACAAAAAGTTCTAACACATTTCTAATAGGCAAAGTCATGCTTATGTGTGTTTTTAGTAGTCAAACAAGGAAAGGATTTGAACCCTTTCTTATATACCATAAGAAAATTCAAATATGTTGACCTGTTTATTGATATAGAAAGAGGGTCATCTACTTTTTATGTTTCCCTTATTTTCTAAAAGCACAAATTCTAGCCTCTTTTTTTTTCTTTTTTCTTTTTTGCCCTCTGATTATGTTTAAAATACATATTTTTAAGTTAATTCAGTGAAGCCTTGTAATTAAATAGTGGAGCCGTTTCTTTACAAGCATTGAAATGGTTTTTAAATGCCAGTTGTTGGTTTATACTTTATATAAGATTTTTTCGGGTGCAAGGCAATTATACCGTCCTTCCAACTAGTCTTTCGTCCCATGTCCCATCAACTACATTTGTATTTTCTTAAAATCAAGCTGTTGTTATATTTGATATAGTCTTTTTTTTTTTTTTTTTTACCACTACATTTGATATAGTCTTAAAAATTCAAACAGATTGCTTTTTGTAAACCATCAAGTTTGCTTTTCAAAATTAGTCTAATTTGAATGTTAGTTAACGTATTGATTGGTTCAATTTAGAATTATAACAGTTTGGTTCAGTTTTAATAAATATAATGTCAAAAATTTCTTTATTACCCAACATTTATCTAAGCTGAACCCACTACTATATATTCTTGAGTGTTCTAAGAAATCTTTAGGTATTTGTGTAGTTTTTCAAATATTCTCTAGTGTTCTTTAATTTCTTTTAGATCTTTCAAAAAAAAAAATTAAATATCGATTCAGTGGATCTATTTAGGTGTAAAGTTTTATTTAAAAGCCCTAATTGCTATTAGTACTAGATCACTCACTTATATATTGTAAATTGTTGTGTCATATTTTTTTATGTTGGATTTATTTCACATCCATGACTTATATCGAACTACACAACTTTATCACAAGTGACATTTGATGAATATAATAAAAATTTAGGTCTTAGATCCGAGTCTTGATGTAATAAAAAATATATATTTCATTTAAGATTTTTATAATTTCTATTTGAAATGATCTGCAATTGAGGTACTTCAATTGTTTAAAGCATTAATATTAGCAAACAATGTAATTTGAATAGTTTTACACTTCAATAGTAGACTCTTGTAGTCTTCTGGAGGATTGCAAATAATGTTATTTGCACTTTTTTAGAAGAGTGTACGAATCATATTTGGAACATTTTATTTATTACAGTAAAATGTTATCTGGAGGATTGCAAATAATGTTATTTGCACTCTTTTAGAAGAGTGTACGAATTATATTTTGAACATTTTATTTGTTACAGTAAAATGTTATATCGTTAAACTATCACCAACTCATACATAAAACTTTATTCTAACTAATGATGTGATATGCTTAGGTAATGTGTAGCAATTGTCCATTATACCTAGCTGAGATCTTAGGGTGCAGTGTTGAATCTTTGCTATTTTGTTGTTTTTAGGATGTGCTACCACAATGTGAGAGTACTGCTTATAAACGACACATCCTTGTTGGGCTGATTTGATTATTACACATCCCTATTAATCTCTTTTGCACAAGCAAGGTACTCTCTCTCTCTCTCTCTCTCTAATAAAATGAAGTTGGACTTTTGGCTATTCGATAATTTAGCTTCTTTGTCAATTTTTTTTTGGGTCTGAGCTTCTTTGTCATTGCTTCCTATCCACCCAGAAATAAGAAAAAAAAGAAAATCTGACAAAGAATGTTAGGACAAGGTGTAATGCTCAACGCACACCATTGTGGGCCAACCCATCTTGAATATCCAACATAATTGGTCGCCCACTTAATGTCAAGGTTTTACTCTCAAAGCCCATCATTGTGATTCAACCCATCTTGAATGCCCAACATATCTAGTGGACCATTTGATTACAAATTTGAGAAACATTCCTCATCCACTCACGTTAACAAATATAATCTCATTTTGACTTTAGAGAAGATTCTCTCTTTTAATTGGATTCCATAATTTTTTTTCCTGTTACATCGGAGGGAATTAAATCTTTGACTTATCTTAATCAACTCTTTACTCTACCCACTCTCACCACTTAGGTTAAGCTCAACGGCTTATATTACATAAGTTAATGCTAAGACAATTGCTCGACAGAAATATCTCCACATTGCTTAAAATTAGGGATGTTCAAGATCCAATCTAATTGGTCCAAAATGACCGATCCAATTTGATTGGTTTTGATGATTTTGGCAGATTGGATTAAATTTCTAAATTCAAGAATTGACAAAATTGGATCGGATGACGAATTATCCATAAAAATTCAATGAAATCCAATGTAGTTTGGTTCTTACTTTTATGGTCTTATAGCCATTAACGGTTATGAAAATAATGAGTAATTTTTATCATTTGACAAAATTTTGTTTGGTAATATTAAATAGCACAACACTTGCCAATATCCATTTGGTCTAGTAAATGACACTCATTCTCTCTTTTTCGAAGTAGGTCATGAGTTCAAATCTTATAGGCGACAGTTGTTTAATAAAAGAAATATATATATATTTCAAACACTTCTCTTTAGCATTCAAGCTTCAATCACATATAATTCTATTAAAATTTTGTCATTACATTTGATTGATGAAAATTTTTTTTATATTTCAATATTTTTTTTGTACTTCTTTAAAAATTTGATCATCCAATTCAATGTCAATTGGATAGAATCGAATTAGATTCTAAATTGGACTGGATTGGATTGTAAAATCTAAAATTAAATCTATACTGAATCAAATGCGAACTTACTAAAACTTATCCGTTTAGAACTGATGAATACCCTTATTTAAAATCATCCAAAATTGGAAATACTTAGAGAGTCCATACATACAAAGCCTAATTCATTTCAGGTGAGGATTCAAGTCCAAAAAATTATTCCTTTGATTTATTTTTAGGGCTTCTAAAGTCAATTTCAGAAAGAGAAGAGTAGAGAAGGAGAAATTATATGAAAGCATTTACTGCTTTTTTTTTTTTTTTTTTTGAGTTGGGAGAAGAGAGGATCAAACTTGGGTGCATTGTGAATAATTTTACAGTTCTTCCAACTGAGCTATCCAATAACTGGCAACACAACTCATAATCAAATTTTCATTAAAAAAGAACAATTTTTTTTTGCTAAGAAAAATAAACTGCTTTTGGTGGCATCAACTTTCAAAATACCCTCCTAGTTGCTTTTTAAAAGAGCTGCCCTTGATTTTAAAATAGCTTTGACTTCTTTTTCAATTTCCTTTTTTTTATTTCATATTAATTTTTTGTGTTTTTTGTTTTTTCAATTATGAAGGAAATAAAAGTAATAATTTTTTAAGGGGCGACATGAGGAGGAATGGTCAACGAGTCATGCTAGGCTAGGTCTTAGCTATCTAGGCTGGCATGAACATTACACGAATATTAAATAAACTAGAATTACCATAATACAAAGCACGAATGAGACTAACTTACTTGGGTCAGACCAACCTGATCTGACCTATTTGACACCTTTAATTACCAGAAATGTTAACAACATTATTTCTTATGCATGCAGTTATGCTTGTCTGTAATTTTTTCTTATTGGAAGAGTCTAGGTGTTAAACGCTTTTCGTATATACCAAAGACAAATCAAAATATGGTCATCCCATATATGATCATATATGGTATGTTTTTTGGTTTTTTGGTTTTTTCAAAAGAGCAAATGAGTGGCCACAAAAATGGTCAGATGTATTTATGATCCAACTACACTCCTTTTTTTATTGACTTCTGTCTCTCAGTTGTATGTATATATCAAACCAATGAGATTTACCTTGCCAATCAAATTTGCAAAAAAACTGTGTAGAATTCCAAAAATTTGGTCGAAACTTAAACTCATTAGTCTCATTAAAATGCAGTACATGAACACCAATTAAGATCATCGTTCTTTGATTTGGAGTGAAGGGTAAGGTCGAAAACTGGATCTTCCAAACAATTAGTGATCTTGAGATGGGTTATGGGGCTGACAATCTCTGCATAACATGTAGTTCTTAACATCACAAGAAATGTTAAGTACAACACTTTTCTAATAGGCAAAGCCATTCTTGTGTATATCCCTAGTGGTTGAATAGGAGATAAAATAAGTAGAGGATCTGAACCTCTTTTATACATAAAACCAAAAATTCAAATTTGTCTACTCATTTATTGTATATAGAAAGAGGATAATTTTCCTTTCTCTGTTTCCCTCCTTTCCTAAAAAAAAATTCTTAAACAGTTTTTCTCTATCATTGAATTATGTTTAAATTATTACCAAAAAAAAAATGTTTAAATTAGATTAAACGAATGAGGTTTCACTTCTTTCCTAAAAACACAAATCTTAGTCATTTTCTCTGTCTTTAGGTCTCACTCGTTTCCTACTCATTTCCTTACTTTTTGGATATATTTTGGCAACAGACAACTTGGTAATGACAAAACATGCCACCAAGGATTTGGCATAGATTGAGAGAATGAGGTGGAGATTTTGTGTCATTGTTTTGATCAAATAAAGTAGTGAAATATCAACAAATTATCAGTTTAGTTATATTTCTCTCCACAATATTGAAGAGGTCCCAAGTTAAAATATTCTTTAGATAAAAATAAATAAATAAAATAGTGAAATGTTACAGATGATAGAGCCATCAAATTTGTTCACCAAATAATGTGTCAATACACATTTCAGTGTCTTACTTGCTGAAAATAAATAAGTTTAGAATAGCCCAAATTGAATAAATGGCACATTGTTACATTATTTGATGAACATATAAATAAATTTAGCGAGTATAGCAGTACTTTTACAAATTTACAAGAGATTGACAAGTTACCATATAGAAAAGCACATGCCTCTTCTAAATTGTGGTATAGCCCTTCATTACACCTTTAGATTTTGGGTACAATGCTTCACTAAAAGTTTCCTTAATGTTACCAGCTTAATAGCCCTTAGATCCCACTTAAAGGCATGTTGGCTTTTAATCAAGTATTTCAAAAGGGAGATCATTTTGGCACTCCAAACGTCTTGCAGTCATTTACATTCTCAAACATGAGGAGTACGTACCTAAGGTTGGTTTTGGAGTCGAAGATCATCTCTCCTTTGTTTTTTTGATTAATTAATTGACGTTCATTTGATTTGAACTCAAGATCTACTCCGATAAAGAGAGATTGGGTGTCATTCACTAGACCAAATAATCATTGGCCAAAATCATCTTCGTGTCAAAATACATACTTTAAATTATCTATGAAAGTGGTAAGATTTGAGAAGGATAGTGCTTATGTACGAGTACCTTACTCATGCGTTGGAGAGAATTCTTAAGGACTAATAATTTCGTTTTGAGTCCAAATTTCTTAAAGGCCAACAAATAAAGAACAGACATGGGTCTTTTTATGATTTGTTCTTGTTTTCTAGGCCATTTGTGACATGATTCAACATTTTAGAGTATATGGTTATATATTTTAAGGTATATAATCATTGTTCGAGATTGTATTAGGGCTGCCCATTGGTTTGGTATTTACCAAACTAATCGATTACCGACCGAAATTTTTTAGTTTGGTAAATCGATTTTAACAAATTGAAAATCGAAAATTCGAAATCAAAAAAATACCAAAAGAGTTGGTTTGGTTTTGGTAAAAATAGAAAAAAGTTAGTAAACTGACCGATTATCAAAAAATATTACTGAAAGCAACCGAATCGATTATTATCGAAAAAACCAAAATATATATCAAAAAATCCGAAACAATTACCGAATTTTAGTTATATATATTTATATGTAATATTATTACATTAATATGCTTAGTATATAGTTTATAGTTTATAATTTATAATTTATATAGTTTATAATATCATATAGTTTATAACTTTATATAGTTTGTAAACTTTGTATAGTATATAATATAAACTATAAAGTATAAACTATATACACTAAAAGTCTAAAACTATTATAGTTATATATAACTTATAAAATATATTTGTATATGATATAGGCTGTATAGCCGTATAGGGTATATAGACTTATAGAGTATATTAGTATAGGGTATATAGAATACTTGCATAGGATATAGGGTATGGTGGTATACTAGCATAGGATTAGAGTATACTAAATTACTAATATATATGGTATATGGTATATGAGTATAGGACTATAAAGTATAGGGTATGGTATATGGTATAGCGGCGATAGCCCTATAGGGTATAGGGTTTAGTTAAAGTTTAGGGTATTTTTAATTAGTTTTTATATGAAATCTATTAAGACTATTTTAGGGTCAATATATATATCTAATTATCTATATAAATTATATATGTGTTTTATATAAATTATAAAACACATAATAATTAAAAGTTTAAAATAGATGTAAATAACTAAATATGTAAGTGATGTATATAGTTTCAGACTTTTAGTATAAGGTTTTTATTAAACTAAGTTAATACTTAATACCCTAAAGTTTTATTAAACAATTAGAAATTTCAAAAACTAAAACAAAAAATTAAAACACGAATCACACACTCATCTCACCACTCTCGATTCAAAACCCGCCCTCGCCCTCTCACTCTCTCACTAATCCTCGTCCTCTCGCCACACTCGGTCTCACCATCTCTCACCGAAAACTCAGAAATCCATCCCAGAAACTCAGAAAGTTCAGAATCTCTCTCGCCGTCCTCACCCTCTCGCTGAATCCTCACCCTCTCGCCACCCTTTCGCCATCCTCTCACCAAAAACGCAGAAAACTCAGAAACCCATCGTAGCACGCCCATCTCCCATCATCCCAGAAAACTCAGACCCTCTCTCACTGAGTTTCGAAACCTAGAAACCCAGAAAACTCACTCAGACTCTCTTTCTCACCGAGTTTCGATCTCCCAGAAACCATAGACTCTGTCTCCTCTCTCTCTCTCTCACCCAGGTTACGGCTTCGTTTTGTTTACATTTGATTTTGTAGTTTCATTCATATGTCAAATTCTTTCCCTGTTTCATGAACTTAATATTTGGATTTTGGACTAATTTACGCAGGCTCAGAAACAGGCACTTGCAGCAATTTAAGCTGAAGCCAAGACACGTTGAAGTTTGGTTTCAGAACAGAAGCAAGGTAAGATTTCGATATATCATATATGCAGATATACTTATATTTGTTTTTGGGATTTAAAAAACAAATAATAAAGAAATCACTTACATAAGCCTATTAGAAAGCTAATTTTTTCTAAACGAATTTAGTAAACTAAGTTGTGAGTTTGGTTGCTTAATTTTATGGATTTGATTTCTGGCAGGTTGATACATGGTTGCTAACTTGTGAGTAATTTAGTAAACTACATTGTTATTGGTTGCTATACCTGTTGCTGCCTGTTATTGTTAAGATTTTGTTTTAAATAGACTCATCATTACTTTTATTTTATGTTACAACTTCTAATATAAATGTGTTTTATATGCAGATGTCCTTAAAGATTTGCAAGCTTTAGCCGTAGGAGCTGATTCTTCGTCTATTACATGAAGGTTGGTTGAGTTTCTTTATATAAATTAGATCTTAATTTGGGATTTTTTTTCTTTTTGATCATCTCTCTGCCTTTCTCTTTTTTTTTTGCTCCAAAGGTTGGTTGTGTTTATAATTTGTTTGTTTGGAGTTTGTTTTTATTTTTTTCTTGCATGTGGTCAGTTATATTTCTACTGTCATAACAAGATGTCTAGTTATTTAACTCTTGAGTTTTGGGTAGCCAACTCGAGAGTTAAAACCTAAAATCTAACTCAAGAATGGGAGCTCAAATGGGAGTTAAAACTGAATAATGGGTCTCAATTGATAATTTATACCTAAAGTATTAAGAATAAGATCAAAAGGTGATGTGAAAAAAAGCTATAAAATAAATGCAACAGACATCCTGCAGAGTCAAAGACTGTTAAACTAAGTACCATCATATATACAGAAGACCTAAAATTGATTATGCTGGCTGCCTTCACCTATATATATATTTTGGTGCTACTGATTCTCATATTAATTCATTAATTAACTTCATAGTCTGAATTCTTCTGTGTCACAGGAAGGCACTTGAGGTTGATTGGAGAAAATGGCAAGAGTTTGTTGGCCATACTTTGATCCTGAGTATGAGAACCTTAGCACAAGGATCAATCCCCCAAGGTTTTTTTGTCTCTCTATCAACTATTTAATCACAATTCTAGTTGTTTTTTCACAGTTTCAGTGAGCTAGTGGTTGCTTTGCCATCATTTTAGTGGGAATGACAGTGTTTATTGATCAGTATGTGTTGAGAATAAAATATCTCATGTCAGCTTTGCATTTTAAACATTGGCCTTTCCACCCATTACCCTTTGATTTTGTGATGGATTGATGTTCTAATTTGATAACATGGTATTAGAGAAAACAATTTATCTACGTGTAAAATTGATCCATTACCCTTTCATTGTATGCTGGTTTTGCAAGGATAAATTCTACTCATGCGTTTAAAATGGTATCAGAATAGGTGTACCACAGGGATGGATTAAGTTCGTATCTCTATCCTTGCATGGGGGAGTGTTAACAAAGTCCACATCGCATGGATATCTTCAGAATATGTAGTATATAAGCACATGTTACCTTTGTAAGCCAGTTTTGCAAGGATAAGTTATATCCATGTGTTTAACAGCTGAGGCTAACTAGCATTTGTGCATATATATATATATATATATATCATCATGAACTAGCTCTTCTAATAATTTCCTACCTCTATATGAATTGTGTTTGCAGGGTCTCCGTAGACAACTCTAGCTGCAGTGACTGCACTCTAGTGAAGGTGATCTTTCCTTATAATCATAAGAAATATGCTTTCTGTTGACACCATGTCCTTGCAATGACTCATGGCATGGTACCATGAATTCCTTTTCTGGTTTTCACACAATACGTACTTAGCTAGAAGCATTTTATACAATGCCACTAGCTATGTGCCTGCCATGTATGAAAAATTGCTTTCTCTAAAGCCTTGCTTCCAATTGATAGGTTGTTATCAAATGCAATTTAGAGGCAAACTTAACTCTGAACCAAAACATTTCTTCAAATTTGCTTCATTTTTATCTTTCATTCATTGCACATATATTCTAGCCATCGTGTTCAAGTTAGTGTGGGGGGTATGAAATGTATGTGTAGGTCGATAGTGTCAACAAACCGGGAATTCTGCTTGAAGTCGTGCAAATCTTGACAGACCTTGACCTCATAATCACCAAAGCCTATATCTCCTCTGATGGCGGATGGTTCATGGACGGTATGTGGATTTTTGGGTTAATCTTTCCATGATTCTTAGTCTATTTGGATGGTTTATCCACTGTAGGATAGTCCTAGTCCTGCTGACTACCGAGTCTGATTTTACATTTTTTTAGACAGTCTCCTCTTTGGCAAGAATGTAATTTCTATGTCAAATCTACAGTTCTTGATTTAAACTCTTGAACACATTAGAATTTGATTATCCACCCATGCATGTCAAAGTCTTGCAGCCTAGATTGGCTGCACACAAAAGGTGATAGAGAAATCTGTAGGTAAAGGAACTACGAGCAAATCTTATGTGAAATGATAATGCATTTGGCCTTCTCTTAGTCAGAATATCAGATTCCCTGAAATTTATCTTCAGGAATCTGGATTTCTATGTAGGAACTTAGATAAGTCCTGTGCATGGTAACTTTCTGTTTAAAAAAAAATATATATATATATATATTACAACTACTCATTGTGGGGAATAAGTTTGTCATAATAAGAGGGCCTGCACCAAATCTCTTTCTCTCTCTCTCTCTCTCTCTCACACACACACACACACACACACACGCACACAATGTGAATCAAATTAATATATGACATTTTCTGTATTCTTTGATAAACAGTATTTCACGTTACTGATCAACAAGGAAAAAAGATTACAGACAGCAAAACCATTGACTACATAGACAAGGTAAGTCCCTAGGTGCTCTTCTATTGCCACATGATTTTCTGTGCTTTTATATAAAAGCCAAACAGGACATTCAATTCAATTCAATTGGTAGAACAAAATTGACCCATATAAGTGGCACTGGCACCATTACTTAAAATTGACAGCCGTCACCTGTATCTGTAAATGTCCCTTCATGCAAAATTGGATTTAATAATTTACTTTACTAGCAAAATGCAGCTTGAAAATTTATCCAAGCCTGACTATTAATTGTCCCAAGAAGCCTGTATAAAGGGGTTCTTTCATGTGATCATATTAAGATTTAACAGCAATGTTGTCTATGATTTGTGGCATATGCATAGGCTTTAGGACCGAAGAGCCATATCAAAGATGTAGTGAAGACTTGGCCTGGAAAACAGGTGGGAGTGCACTCCGTAGGTGATCACACAGCCATTGAGCTCATTGGCAGAGACCGGCCAGGTCTCTTATCTGAGATTTCTGCTGTCCTTGCCAACCTTCACTTCAATGTAGTTGCTGCAGAAGTTTGGACACATAATAGAAGAATAGCCTGCGTTGTGTATGTGAATGATGATACTACGTGCCAGCCTGTGGACGATCCAGTCAGATTATCTATTATGGAAGAGCAGCTCAAAAACATCCTAAGAGGGTGTGAGGATGATGAGAAAGTGGGTTGCACCAGTTTCTCTATGGGGTTCACTCATGTTGATAGGCGACTCCATCAAATGTTGTTTGCAGATAGGGATTATGAGGGCGGTGGTGGACTAGCAAATGAGGTTGATTATCCGGTCTGCTTCCAACCAAAGATCACCATCGAGCGTTGTGAAGAAAAGGGATACTCAGTGGTTAGTGTCAGCTGCAAAGATCGGGCAAAGCTCATGTTTGACATTGTGTGCACTCTCACGGATATGCAATATGTTGTTTTCCATGCCACCATCTCATCTGATGGCCCGTACGCATCACAGGTACATGCATCTCATGCTCATTTGATGGCCAATTTGCAGCTTGCAGCTTCTCCAATTTAAATTTCTCCTGCAAATCATTTTAAGTGATTGCTTTTCTATTTCCTTGAAATTCTTTCTCCAGATTACAAAAGGAAACTAACCTATCATAGATTTTGAAGGGCTTCAAATTCCATAATGTGCTAATTAAGACCTGAATGTATATATAATATATTTGCATGGATAATGCAGAAGCTCATAACTTTTACTATAATGTGCCAGAAAGTGATACCCTGATGATCAATGAAGTCTGTTCACCAATGTAATCTGGTATCTAATAAATTTCTTGACTGAACTATGTATGCTAAGTATCTAGTTAATTAATTTTCTGTTTGAAGCAGTAGTTATGGCTTCTTTCAAAAGATATGAGATACAGAAACCATTATTCCATTGAATTCAGATGTCTTGAAACCCCTTGAAGATTTGATTAAACTAACTGATCGATGATGCATATAATTAATTGAAGGAGTATTATATTCGTCACATGGATGGTTGCACCCTTGATACTGAAGGAGAGAAGGAAAGGGTCATCAAATGTATCGATGCTGCAATTCGAAGAAGAGTAAGCGAGGTTAGTGAAAAGTCTATCCAACAGGAAATGCTCATTTTAATTAGCATTATTAATAGGATAATCACAATTTACAAATAATAATATGTTTTCTAGTCCCTAACAGAATGGAAAAATAAATAGCAGTTATGTGAACAGCTCAATGATGACTTAGTAGTTACACTTTTATTTTACTAAAATGTCACTGAGCATGGCAGAATAATAGATCTTCATGCATCTAGCTAGTTGTATTTTTTTGGGGGGCTGAAGCTGGTTGTATGCATTCCATGCAATAATAGCACACAGGAGATGAAATGCCTAAATTCCTCTTAAATTGTTTCTTGCCAATTAAAGTGTCCCTTCAACTTCAATTTTGGATCTTCTGCTTTTAATTCAATATAAACAATATTCCTATTGGAATTCTGCAATAAAAGGTCTGTGAATGTGATTGCAACAGAAGAGCTACCATTTTCTATTTCAAAGTTGAAAGCAATGATATATCTTTCATAAGCAAACGTACCACATTGTGCTATTCACTTGCATCCATTTAATGTTAATTTATATTTGTAAAGTTTCTTTGATACTGAATACAAGAAGAACATGCTTTGTTGATCCATGAAATTCAGGGTCTAAGGCTAGAGCTGTGTGCAAAGGATAGAGTAGGGTTGCTATCAGAAGTAACAAGGATCCTGAGGGAGAATGGGTTGTCAGTAACAAGAGCAGGTGTCACAACTATTGGGGAGCAAGCAATGAATGTGTTTTATGTTAGAGATTCTTCAGGGAACTCAGTGGACATAAACACAATAGAAGCACTTGGCAAAGAAATTGGACAAACAATGATGTTCAATGTGAAGAAAGTCCCAACAAGTTCAAAGGCACCTGAGACTAGTGGATGGGCCAAGACAAACTTCCTTGGGAACTTGTTAGAGAAGTTCTTGGCTTAACAAGGTGTGCATATATGAATCTAGCTACAAGACACATTGAGAATGTACAGAATAATAAACATGTTCAGGAAATTATCTGGACAGAGTTTCTGCAATTGTATACTATGTATGCTTGTAACCTGTAACTTTAATTTGGACTTTGCACAACACCTCTCTTTTTACTTATATTTTTTGCTTTTGATTGTTCGCTTGATCTTTATTAAGATTACACTTTCTATGAGGTAGGAAACCGATTACTTTTACATGACCCTTAGGTCGGATTTCAGATTCTTCGATTGCAAGCATCGGAAGGATCCTCCCCTTAGGCTCTTGGGATTTGCAACACAAAAATTAGTGAAATATTAATTGCCGGCCAGGCGGCCACACCATTCTCTTCTCGCTAAAGATTGGACTTTGCACAACACCTTACTTTTTTTCCTTACTACTTTCACATAATATCATTCTGGGAAAAGTCACCGAACAAACCAATTAACAGAGAAGGAAACCAAATATTATAGATTCTTCTATATAATGCTTAATGTGGCAACAAACCACTATATATTTCCATACATAATTTACTGTGTTAAATTTCTATCTAAAAATTTAAGTTGTTAGGAAATGAAGTTAACAATATATATTTAACTAATATATGTTTTCACGTGCAGCTTCATCCTACACATACTTCGAGAGGCAAATGAATGCATATAGAGAAACATATATTATCAGGCCCATATATGTACTCCTCTTTTTTTAATTTTTTTTTTTTTAATTCTAATTAAGCCAAAAGCCCAACCCATGCCCTGAATCTGATGCAATGATGCCCATATTCAATTTTTTTGTATGGATAATTCATAATATCCTCAACCATGAGGCAGATTTTCAAATTCAGAGGAATCAGACCGTGGGTTTTCTTTCACGTCTCTCTTGTTGGTCCTGAGCTGGGTGCTATCCCCTCTGGACTAATTCTTCTGTGTTTCTTCTAAAGTTCTAACTCTTGAAGATCAAAATTTAAAACCCTCAAATCTGTTGCAGGTATTTATTTTCGTTACTAACTTATGAATCTTTTCATTCTTTTGATTTTGGTTTCTATTTATTTATTTTAGAGTTGTGCAAAATAAATTAAATAATCACTATTTTATCATCTTAATTACAGTTGAAAAGTGAGAAAGATAAAATCATACAACAAAATGCTATGGTTGGAAAAGATTTGAAGAACTTAAAGTTTAGGGTCTCCTTATCTATTTGTTGTTAAATAATTTATATTTTTCTGGATGGATCTTTATTGGAATGGATTCATTTCTTTGATGCCTAATTGGATTTTCATTCTTATAAAAGTAGTTTATCTTGATCTCAAATTGATTTTACATAGAAAAGAAAGCCTATTGGATCAGTCTTTTAGCTTTTGGCGTACAGGTCAATACTCAATAGACAATTGGTGGGGGGGGGGGGGGTTAACTGGAAATGATCTTTTTGAGAAAATTAATTATGACAGTTTAATGAGTGATTATTTTGTAGACAAGTTGTTTATAAGTAATTAATTGATGTTCTGAAAATGATCTTTTTGAGAAAATTAATTATGACAGTTTAATGAATGATTATTTTGTAGACAAATTGTTTATAAGCAATTAATTGATGTTCTTATTCAAGTAACATAGAATGGTTTGACCATTTTTTTTTTTAGTACAATACGTAAGAAATGGTCTAATTTCTTAATTGGCACAGGACCTCTTAAAAGTTTGGGACGGCTTTGCTCACCTTACAAATACATAAAGAATGATAATTTTACTAGAGTTTTGATATCATATCAAGCAATCATGTACCAAAACTACAAGGTGTTAAAAAAAATAAAAAAAAATAATAAAATAAAAAAAAGCCAAGAATGCATATCAAGTAACACCTTAAACATGTGAGTTGTCCAAGAATATGATTAACTTGTAATTAGGACATGTTGCAATCAATCCTCCAAGCAAGGAAGAGAAAAGGTTTGCTTGCCGTTGGAATTATTCTTTTATTTTATGTATTTATCACATGCAATTCAACCCTGGTGTGTAATGCAAGCACTGATAAGCCACAAGAAATCAATTTTTGATATAATAGCTTGACCGCGCACGCAACAGCAACCAATATTATGTTTATATTAAAATGCCAAATTTCTTAGGGTATGTTTGGTATTTTATTCAATTTTCTTTTTGTTTTTTTTAAATAAGAAAACATGTTTTCTGATTTAACTTATTTTTTATAAAAATAATCAATTAATGAAGATGTAAAAATAAATAATTATAATTTATGTTATTTTGTAATGAAAATTATGGTGTCATCATTCCCACTATTGCAGTTTATGTAAACGTGCATAACATCACAATTGAATTGCATAGACTTGTAGCTGCATTAATGCCCCCTACATATTAATCAAAACATTTACTGGGAGCGTTGGCGAAATGGCACATCAACAATTTTGACAAGAATCATTGTCATGAAAAATTGGTCAGTGAATGCAGAAAAAGAAAAGAATGCTTCATTGGTCAAAAAAAAAAAAAAAAAAGAATGCTTCAAACACTCATAGGTGAGTAGGATTTCATATTTGCTACCCACCACCGGTAATGAATGGGGACGACCCAACTAAATTGACGATGTAGGGATATGTTTAGTGTGATTTCACTGAAGTGACCAGACCAATACTTTCGCACCCAACCTGGCTAGGCTTTCATTATACAACTAATTATTTTAACGTTAAGTGCTGAAGGTTAAAATTTTAAATAAGTGCCAACTTAATACATTTGAAAAAAAAAATTAGTGTATTTGTAAAAAAAAGTCAATGCATTTGTAAATTACAACAAGTGTATAAGTAAAATCAATGCATTTGTGAAAATATAACAAATACATCAGCAAAAAATCCAAAAACTATCTTTTACACTAATTTATTAAGTTAAAGTCGTTTACATCAATTTTATTAATGGTTTGGTATAGGAGATAATTTATTATTTTAATATTCTGTTTGTTACAAGTTCACATTAATTACTAGACCCGGTAGGATACTAGGATATCATTGATGGAAATGAAGGACCAATTTTTAAAGGATTTTGATAGATTTTAAAATTCATAGAATTCATCAAAATCTAAAGAAATTGAGTGAAATTTTTATGTAATTTGTTATGTGTAAAAAATGCATTTAAATTCATTCAAATCCATCTAAATTCATTAAAATTCTTCACTTAATGAAATTCATGACTTTTTGAGGACATCTAGATTTTGTTGAAATCCATTAAAATCTGAGTTGGTGACACGTAAATTTCATTGAAATATATTAAAATCTAAGTTGGAAACACTTAAATTTCATTGGACTTTTAAAATTCAATGAAATCTAAGTTGGGGACACCCCCCTTAGTGTCATATTCAAGAAAGCCAAAAATTGTTTTTTACATAAAATACAACAAATTTGAATTTTTAATAACAGAAAAGAAAAGGGTTTGATTTATTTCCTCTAAGATATTAATTAAGTACATTATGCTCCATACATTAAACTATTAGAATATATAAAAATGAAAAAAAAATACTAAATAAATAAATAAACTAGAGCACTTGACTACATAACCATTTATTAGTTGTTTGTTGCACATTGAATTTTACGCATTATTACCGAGAGCTGATGACTTTCAAGAACAAAATAACACTAATTTAATTAAATTTTCACAAGCAAACAAAATTCTGTACGTTTATTTTTTGTCTGACCAAATTCTGTATATATGATAGGATATTGAAGCAAAAGACAAGCCGTAGCCGGCAAGTCATTATAAATTTATAAATATTGGTACGTGGTGTCGATATGTACCATGGGCAAATAGCCAAGTGCTCCATTATTGTGACTGAATTAATTCACACAAAAAAAAAAAGTAAAATTAATTTAATTTTCATGGGATCAATCATGCAATAACTTTTTCATGGAGTAGAGATGATGATAATGTATCAAGACGAAAAGCAGTGCAGAATTCATGAGCAAGTTAGAGAGGAGATAAGTCCTTTTGCGTTATCAAAAGGAAGGCTACTCTACACAAAGATATGATAGAAAATAGTAGAGCCTTGCTACTTGCTACTTGCTAGCTAGGCATGAAAAACTGAAGAAAAGCAAAACAAAAGAAACAAAATAGAGGGTGAAAGTGTCAAAACCTAAAAGATACTTGATGCACATGCACCCACCAAATATCAAAAACCCCCCACTACTAATTGTACCACTCATGCATGTTTTGAAAGGTGAAGTGAAAGGAGATAAGAATGCTTGTGTCACTTTTGTCTAGCAATTATGTGACTTGAGTTAACTTATTACAAGTATTCGATTATATATTAACATTGATCGTTTTGTCGCGTCTACAACCATTTTCGAGCAATCACATCTTCTATATAAAGTAGGATAATCATAATCTTTTTAGACATATTTATGTACTAATGTTGTGCTTATAGTCAAAATGAGGTGATTTTAGAATTTAAAATTATATGTATAGGATATAAGATTTAGAAATACATTAATGTCTTCTGAATTTTGAGCGGTTTTCTATATAGTTTATGAATTTTAAATTTTTCAATTGAGTCCTTAAATATTGGTGGGTGTTCAATAAGAAGAAAATTGTTTAGAAACTTGACAGAATAAAGACAATTTCGTCCATTCAAGTGCTCAACTTCTAGATTTTTGAGCATATTATCTATATCTTAAGTAACATGATTCACTTAGCTCTGAGTATTAGCAGGAAGGAAGAAATAGGATTTAGGAATGGGGAGTTATATGAGGATTAATTATGTAGAACCTAGCTAAATGGACAAAATATCCTTATTCGATCAAGTTTTTAACATTCATAGGGCATTAGTGCATTTAACATTAATTAAGATCTATACTTGTTTTTATTTGCGGGGTAATTAAGACCTATATTGCATAAATATTAAATGAAAGTATGAAACTATCAAATTTTAACTATAATCTATATAATAAAACAGAACGATTTTTAAATTATCTCCGGATTCGAATGTCTGAGATCATTTCGACTTAAATCTAATGATTTATTATTTATTTTTCAAATTTATTTTTTCACCCATAAAAATTATCATGATATTAGCACACATTATAATTATAATAAATTAATCACACTACCACATGATATTATATTACGGTCTCATAATAATAGCTGCCTTCTTAACTGATAAAATGGACAGCATATATCATTGGTGATGCTAAAGTCAATACATATCAAATACTTCCCTATTTTTCACGTTATTTGATTTGTTTGAGGTGATGAAGCCAGAAAACAAGCCATTAATTGCAAATATAGACCTTTTGCTTTTGTTACCTGCCAACAGCTGAACTGCATAATGTAGATTAAGTTCGACCATATATATTGCAGGAAAGTTGAAACATCAGAGTATAAGACGTACAGCACGCATAATATATTCATGCAGATGGGCAATAACAAATAAAGCAATAGAGTTATGAGTTTTGTGACTTGTGACTTGTGGAAATGTTGGAGTTGAAAAGTTGATGTTGAAATTTTAACATTTAACTCAAAATTAATTAATTAAAAATTTTTAATATATAATTTTATTAATTGTAATGTGATTGAACCAAAATTATAAACAATTAAACTGAGTGACATAAAATTAGTGACCTTAAACTTAACACATAAATTGTTTATTCTAATACCATATGAAGCAAAACATTCAATTCAAAATTAAAAGTGTCCACTAAAGTGTTCTAATGCATGTGTGTGTGTGTAATTTTTTATTTTTTATTTTGGATAAACTAATGCATATGTACTTAAAAGATTTTCCATTTGTATGGACTTCAATATCAGCCATATATTGTTAGTGCTTTCGACCAAGGAAGATTAAAAATTTAAAAGGATATAAAACAGGGCTAAACGACCAATTAATTTTCAGCTCAATTTTTTTTTTTACCTAATTAAGTTAGTAGACAGACTACATCACAAACCCAACATAGTCTTAATTTTTTAAAAAATCAAAACTAGAAAAATGTCGAATTTAATATTAAAGACGCATGATAATTGTTGAATAATTCAATTTAAAGAATCATAAAATTAGGGAGAATGCACTTAAATTTGAATCCTTCTCCCAACTCAAAAAACAATTTTAAAGATGCATGAGAAACTGTTGATGCATGGCAGTACAGTTAGTTTTTACTACGAAATTATGAATGACCAGGTGGGTTGAGACAAGTTAAATGATGAGTAACTTTTTTTTTACTCCAAAATGATGAGCAATAATAAAAAGGATAAATAGCAAAGGGCACTAGTTGTAAAAGCCCAAAAAGAGGGTACCATCAAAAGCCAACCATGTACATGATCACATAATTCATTCACGGGTGGGATTGCTTTTGGGTGCGGCTTCGGTTCTAAACAAATGGAAGCTTCTAGTTTTTTCTATTTCCACTTCTACTCTAGAAAACTCCATCCTTGCATTTTTTTTCATATTCTTTCTTTGTCACCATATATGATATATCTTTTTCTTTCTAAATTAAAGCCTTAAAAAGCCTTATGAAAAAGAAAAAGAAAATTTTCAGTACAACATTTTCCATCTTTAAAATTCCTCCCTCCCAACTCATAATGGGTCATCTTCTCTTTGGCCAAAGCATTTTGATCAAATCAAACAAATCATGACCACTTCTTTGGGCCCCACTGTTGGGGTCCCACCATCAATTCAATCAATATTCATTAGATACCGCCACGTGGCTTCATACGCGTCGCCAATTTTCTGCCCGTACACTTCTTCGTCTCTTTACTCTGTCTCTGACTCACTGTTATAAAACGTTTTATAATTTGTTTAAGGGCTCTCTTTTTCCTTCTATATTTCTCTGCTACACGAAACATCTCAGAGAGAGAGACCAAAGCAAAACAAGCCCACATACTATTTTGATCAAGAACCTTGTTCAGGTATATGATCAAAACATTTTTTTTAACTAAAAGTTCTTGTAGTTTTCTCAGCTTTGTTATAGATATTTGTTTCTTATAATCAATTCGTTTAATTTTTTCAGTATCTGTTTTTCTTTTTTTCTTTCTAAATTTAGCAAATTGGTGTCCATTTTAAGAGCTATTCTTTGTTTTCCTCTGAAAGTTTGAAGCTTTTTTATGTTCCAAGTTCAAATTTAATCTTTTTTCCCTTCAAATTTTTGTTCTTGGAAGTTGAGGTTCCATATTTCATTTCATTATCTATGTCAAATTTGTTTATGATAATCAATTGGTTTCATTTCTCAGTATCTGTTTTTTTTCTTTCTAAATTTAGCAAATTGGTGTCATTTTGAGGGATATTGTTTTGTTTTCCTCTCAAAATCTGTACCTTTATATGTTCTAAGTTCAAATTTTAGCTCTTGGAAGTTGAGGTTCCATATTTCATTTCATTATCTGTGCCAAACTTTTTATTAAAAAAAAAAAAAAGAAAAAAAAAAAGGGATTTCAATTTGAGCTTGCTTGGACTGAAATGGGTTTTTTTAATCAAAAGTTAAAAAATAAATGCAAACAGGCCTCTTTGATTGTTAAAATTTCCTTTTTGTTTGTAATTGTAGTTTCTCTGCTGTGTAGGCGTAGCCCAGGGATAATTTGTACAAGCAAATGGTGAAAAAAATATATGTATGTAAGTATGTATATTTGATTGGCAAAAAAAAACCCTATGTATATTTGATTGTTAATTTGTACTTAAAAATAACTTTGTGGGTTTTATTTATTTAAATATATATTTAAAAAGCAATGATGGTTTTTGATTGTGATTAGTGTACTCTGCTACATCTCTGCAAGTTCCTAAGGTGTTGACACATGGGCTTTGCGTTGGTTTTTTATTGTCGTTTTACTAGTTACCACACACACCTTTTTTTCTCTGAAGTCTTAATAGAAGGTGTATTGGAATTTGCAATGACTTATCCTTGTTTCTCTCTTTTTAGCTGGTGACACAAACGAGGAAGAATTCTCTGTTCTTTTGTGAAAGGCGGTGGTGGGTTGTGGACTGAGGAGGGTTTGAAATGGTTGGAAAAGAAAACTTCAAGACTGAAGACTTGAACTTGTGCTTTGAGAAGCTTATGATGGTTGGTGGTATTGGTATTGGTATTGGTGGTGGGAAAGTGAAAATGGATGGAAGGGTGATCACTAATTGGAAGGATATTCCCATGGAGCTCCTTCTGCAAATCCTTGCACTTGTGGATGATCAGACGGTCATCGTTGCTTCCGGAGTCTGTCGTGGTTGGAGAGATGCTGTTTGCTTGGGCCTTACTCGTCTCTCCCTCTCATGGTAGATGTTTTGCTCTCTCTATCTCTTTTCTGCTGTTAATTTGTTTGTTTGTTTTTATTGTAGTTTGCTGCTTGTATTTGTTAATTTATAACTTATAACATCAAGAAGTAAGCTTGAATTGTTGTTGCAGTGGCATACAAATTCGTGAAAAATTGTGTTGATGATACAAAGAAAATATTAAGTCTAGTCTCACTTCTTCGAGTTGGTGAAATGCTTTTAATGAAGTTATTTGGAGTTCATTTTTTATCTAAACACAATCGTATCCAAATTTTAAGTTAGCCTCCTATATTATCATGGAGTTTTATTTATATCCCCGAATTTGTGGTCACTGATCTCACTTTGTTTTTCTTTTTTTCCCGCTATAATGTCAGTGCCTTCTATATAGAGGAAATTCATCATTAATATCTTACATGGAAATTGATTTAATTGGAAGAAATAAATTCTTACAAGTGTTGCTACATTATCTTATTGTGAACTCACAAGGTATTTTGAGATCCAACTTGTTGGCAATTATGTGTGTAGACTGAACTCACAAAGTATTTTCTGGTTATCATGGGTCAAATTTATTTATTTATTTATTTTTTCTCAGTTTCTTCCTCCTTCCCTCTTCCCTTACCATTACCAACCCAACACAAAAGGGTGATATGTATGTGGACTGATGATGCTTAACTGACAGAGTTGTAAGCTTGCTTGCTAAGGTGAAAATGGGTTCAATTATGTTAAAGCTCAAGTTTCTTAGTGGTAAAGTTCGTTGGTTTACCACTATTCCCAAAAGGTCAAGGCGTCAAGCTATTAGGATGTGGGCCAAAAAGTATTTTATATTCTAACATTCCCCCTCACATGTGGGTCTCTTTCCACCATTAAAACCCAACATGTGAAATTCAACTTATATTGGGAGGTTTTGCAATTGCTAGGATTCAAACTCAGGATCTTCCTCCGTGATACCATGCTAACCAGTGGTTGTCTAACACTTTGATGGAAGGAAGCGAAGGAAAACCTCTTTCAGGATGCTGAATTAAAGATGTTTCAGAAGGGAACTAAAAAAATCTTAGGAAATTTAGAGTATTAAAAGCATATGACTATGCTTTGGCCTTTGGGTGGGGGGTTGACTTTCCCCAGATACTAATCCTCTGTCTTTGTTTCCAGAAAGGAAATGAGTGACATGAAAGAATTCTAGAGGATTTTTATGAATTGGTTTAAGGTTTGTGCACTGTTTTTATATAAGGTCCTGAATACCGATCTAATGATAACTTGCTTATCAACTATTTTTTCAGGTGCACCAAGGACATGAACAACTTGGTCCTATCTCTTGCTCCTAAGTTGACGAGATTACAGACTCTAATACTACGTCAGGATAAACCCCAACTTGAGGATAATGCTGTTCAGAGCATTGCAAACTTCTGTCATGATCTGCAGGTCCTGGACCTCAGTAAAAGCTTCAAGCTCAGTGACCGCTCCCTGTATGCCTTAGCTCATGGGTGTCCTAATCTTACAAAACTCAACATCAGCGGGTGTTCAGCATTCAGTGACATTGCTGTTGAATATCTGGTTGGTTTTTGCCGAAAATTGAAAGTTCTAAATCTTTGTGGATGTGTCAGAGCTGCATCAGACAAGGCATTGCAGGTAAAGATGAGATATTGATTGTTTTTCATGTGTCTTAACTAAGATGGTTTTATCAATATTTTAAAATCATCTGCAGGCTATTGGACGTTACTGCAATCAGTTGCAGTGTCTGAATCTTGGTTGGTGTGAGGATGTAAGTGATGTTGGAGTTATGAGTTTGGCATATGGATGCCCAGATCTCAGAATTGTGGACTTGTGTGGCTGTGTTCAGATAACAGGTATTTTCATACGGTAGAGATAAGAAAATTTGCCTGCTATAGTTGTTTTTGGTGCTCATATTCCTCCAATTTCATATTGCACATGTAATCATTGATCTTGTACATTGCAAAGGAATAGATGCTGCTATTATGACAAGTTGCTTAGAGTTAAGTCTCTGCCATACTGTTTCTGAGTCAGCTATTACTATCCAGTGTTAACCTATGCTAGCCATTTCTTTTTGTCTCGAGTTAGATGCCTATTGAGTTTATCACAACTTTTATTAGATGCTTAGGCTGACCTTTCATGGCCTCCAAATGGAGAGTCCTATAGAATTTGATGTGTATATCTAATTAAATGTGCCAACAAGATACTAGAGAATGAGTTGTCAGTATAAACAATCAAAAAATATTTAAAGTGGTATATTATACAAATTTCTCTCATTTTTACCAACTTTTGAAGGATTTCTTTTTATGCTTGTAAGTTACTACCAATCAAAATAATCAACCTGTATTCATGGAGATGTAACAGCATGAATAAAAAAGATGTGAACTTTGGTAGTATTGAACTAGAAAGGGGTTTTCTTTTTGTTTTTTTGGTTGAAGAGGAGCCATTATACTTGAAATGATAAGCAATTGAACATGTTGTATTAAGTTTCCTGCTTTGATTGTAAATTATCTGGTTTATTTTACAGTGAACCACTGTTGATGTCTTTATTCTTTTGTTGCAGATGACAGTGTAATAGCTTTAGCAAACAGGTGTCCTCATCTGAGGTCCCTTGGCCTCTACTACTGTCAGAACATTACAGACAGAGCAATGTATTCTTTGGCCCAGAGTCTAGTGAAAAACAAGCCTGCAGAAATGTGGGAATCCAGGAAAGGCAGGAATGATGAGGAAGGGCTTAGAACTCTCAACATAAGCCAATGCACGGCACTCACCCCTTCGGCTGTTCAGGCAGTGTGCGACTCATTTCCGGCACTTCATACCTGCTCTGGAAGGCATTCCCTCATCATGAGTGGCTGTTTGAACTTGACATCTGTGCATTGCGCCTGTGCTGTCCAAGCTCACCGTACAGCCAACGCCATTCCTCATTCGGCTCACTGAAAATGAGGATTTGGGCAACGATCTAAAGTGTGTTTGAGAGGCTGAGAACACTAAGCCACAGTACATATGTTTGTGTTGAGATGTAAAAGATTGGCTGCAAATGGACAGCCATTTGTTGGAACCTAAGGACTTTGAGAAATACCTTTAACTTATGTTACAGCTTTTGATTTATGAAATTATGCAGTGCTTGGGTTTACTGGAAACCACCATATTTGATTACCGTGTGTGGATGAGACGAGCCATACAGTATTTGAGAAAATAGTCGGGGCTTTTTCCATCCAAACAAACATACAACTATAGTTAAATTGCCTTAACCCCTTTTTTCTTCAGTCTTTGAACAGGAGTTTGAAATATAAAACAAGAATTGAGGGGTTGGGAGAGAGTTCTTTTTCTTGTTTTGTACTATGTCGAAATCATTCACTTAAACACCATATAAGAAGTTTCCTTTGGAAAACCCAAATAATATTCCAGCAACAAACGCAGAGGCTGAGCATTTGCGAGGAGAATCCCATTAAAAAGATTTCTTGCAGCCCAAATCATGTGCTTCAGAACTTGCAACTAGAGGCCCTATCCTGCATGGAATTATAAGGTGAGCATTAATTCTAAGATAACTGCCTCATCCCATTAAATATTTATATAGTAGTTCATACCCTTCACGTACTCATCTTCAAACGAGAACAAAATCGAAGGTGAATATTTAGCATAAACAAAAACAGCTTGTAATTTTTCAATTTGCCATGCCAAACCGGAAAGTTGTAATCCAGGCAGAGTGCTACCTTTTAAGATAGTTGTGCATACACATACAAGCAACAACTTAAGTAATTAAAGTTATATTTCCATCCTCATGAGAAGGTTGATCTGTGTCTAACTATGTATACTACTTTTTATACTCCAGGCATAGGGAACTGGGTGGTAAGAGCTTCAACTCTCGTTCGCAAATCTGACACTCGATCCATTAGTGAGAATTCAGGGGAAGCTACAAACTTCATAAAATCTTGGAGCTTAGATCCTGAGACAGCGCGTTTAGCATCAATTGTTATCTGGACACCCTCGTGAATATAGTCTGCAGTTGCTATGAACTCTTTTTCGGTGAATCCTCTCGTCGTCATAGCAGGTGTTCCAATGCGAATGCCACCTGGCATTAGGGCGCTTTTATCACCTTTTGCATTAAACATTACAGGTGTAAGCTCAACAAAAAAGGGTGAAAAACAAATAAATACAGAACTACACATACAGAATAAGAATGACCATCAAAGATAGGCAAGTAGCTCTTAAACCAAAATAATAGCCTAAAACCCTTTGTTATATATGAATCTAGGACTATAGTTATATTGTATAGTTAAATTGGTTGGATGGCAATCTATATAAACACATATTTGAATTAGAAGAAAAAGAAAACACATGCATTTCAAATGATTCCTGGTACATAGTTCTTCAAATTCATTTCAAATAATTGTATTTAGTTATTTCAAATGGGTCAGGTTCATGATGTTGGCAAGGAGTCGACACGGTGCCGGCACGATGTTGGCAAACGAAATTCCAGCAGATGTCGATTCCAATCATCGTGCCAGCACCGTGTCGACTCCAACTAGCTGCAGTAAATGTTGACTGCAACATCGTATCGGCACCATGTTGTCACCTTGCCGAACGGGTGTAAAAATGGTATGTAAAATGGTGTGGCTCATGAACCTGATCCATTTCAAATACATGCTTTATAATTTCCTTAACTAATTTTAGCCTATTCTCAACTCCAAACCTTTCTTTTTATTTTCGTCTAAATGGACCCAGAGCATCTCCAATCATTTCCCTATATATTCCTCAAATTTGTTGATAAATTAAAGTAAAAGTTAAATTTAGGGAAGAGTACTCCAATGGTAATGTTAAATTTTCTCCCAAATATTTTTTAAAATCCCAAAAATATCATTTATTTATTTATTCCCTCCAAAACACTTCCCTCCATATTTTTTCCTTAAAATCTCACAACTTTTAGGGAAAGCTAAAATTTGGGGAAAGTTTGGGGAAGGGTTGGAGGTGAGTTTTGATTTATTTTTCCTCAAATTTAAATTTAGGGAAAGCTTTGAGGGAGGATTGGAGTTGCTCTTAGACTCACCTAGTACTGAATTTTTGTTAAGGGTGATAGAAGCCATGTCAAGAATTTTCTCCACTCGAGCTCCATCAATACCCTGTAGGAAATGCCAAATAACATTGTTAAATATATATATATATATGCTTATGAATTATTATAAAGGATTCAACCTTAATTTGGATGCTTATCTAATTGGCAGATAAACTCTATATTTGATAACATAGCATAAGAGAATAATTATGATCTATGATGTCACAATCTTATATTTTCATCCACAAAACAAGAAAGCCTAAGCTCAGGCAAGGAATAGGACACAGGAACATTCCTTTAAAAAAAAAAAAAAAAAAACCTTGTCTAGCCAAAACAAACCCCATGCAATAAAATTAGTGGAGTCATAAGTCACCTCACTGATGATATTTTTTTTCATAACCTTGGAATGCTAACCTTTTAAAAAAATATATGTCGAAATAGAAACAATTGCTAAATGTCCATATTTCAAGACAAATTCTCATATAAGCAGCAACAAGAAATCCGTATCAAAAAATTGAAACAAATAAATTAATAAATAAGCTTGAAACTTACCAAAGGCCGCAGATCCACAAGAACCAGGTGGTTATCAGTTCCACCAGAAACCAGTTTGTATCCAAGTTCGATCAATCGGCTTGCAAGAGCCCTACAATTAGAGAGCACCTACAAGGTAGAGTAGGCACACTAACTTAGGACATGCCTTTTACCATTTTTACATGAGAACATAGGATAATTGCGGTACCTTGTTCTGGTAAACCTTATATTCTGGGGATTGTGCTAAGTATAAACAAACTGCAAGGCCCCCAATAGTTTGGTTATGAGGACCACCCTGCATAAAGAACTCAAGCCTTTTATTATTTTTATATCTAAATTCAAACTTACAGAAATAAATAAACAATTAGCTAAAGTTCAGATTTGTTATCATGAACAAGTTCTTTTTTTTTTTTTTTGGCCATATCATGCAACAAGTTCAACTGACCTGTAAACCTGGAAAAACCGCATTGTTTATGGCAGATTCTAAATCAACCCCAAGGACAGGATCCTTCTTGAAGAAGATCATTCCACCTCGTGGACCCCTTAGAGACTGAAGAGAAATGTCTAAAATTACTTGAACAATCCAAATGTGGATTACAACAAAGAAGGCACATGATTTTCTATGTTTAAACTCTTAAGGCTATTTATGAAGTACACTGAATCTAGGAGAACAAAGTGACACTTGTAAATATATACAACAAGTACACTTATATGAACCTCTTGGATTTGATAACATTTAGTGAAATATAAATACACAAGTTTTAAAATTACCTTGTGTGTTGTTGTGGTCACAATATCACAGTAGTCAAAAGGATTGGCAACAACAGAAGTAGCAACAAGCCCACTTATGTGAGCCATATCCATCATGAGAAAAGCACCAACATCGTTTGCAATCTTCCAATGCAAATGAGATGTAATTGATCAGTTGCCAAAGAAGAACATAGAACTTATAAATAATAATGAATTTCGTATATATTTTTTAAGAGAAGAATTAACTTCATATTATTTGCTGTGAAGGAAAATTATCTTAATAGGAATAAACACATAAATACTAACCTTCCTCATGCGAGGATAGTCAAAATCTCGAGGATAAGCACTAGCCCCAGCAATAATGAGTTTTGGTCGAAATAGGTTGGCTGTTTTCTCAAGCATGTCATAATCAACCAGACCTGTGTTTGAGAAAAAAGAACCACCATCATTCCAAGAGAATAACCATTTTGTACTAAGTAAATTTGAAAGACAGCATCTTTCTTATTGAAAAACAAAATGCAGCACCTGTTGATTCATCAAGTCGATAAGGCATGGACTCAAAATAAATGGATGTGCCTGATACTCGTCTTTTAGGAGTCATAAAACCATGAGACAAATGTCCCCCATGAGGCAAGTCCAAACCCTATGTTACATGCACATTTTAGTAAATTCATGCTTGCAAGGCCACCAACAAGAAAGGATAAACAAAGCCAAGGGGACAACTTACCATGATACGGTCATGCGGATTAAGAACTGCAGTATAAACCTCGAAATTAGCAGGAGAACCAGATAATGGTTGAACATTAACACCCCACTTCTTTCCATCTAAGTGAAATGCATCTAGAGCCCTTTCTTGGCATATTATCTCAAGCTCATCAATGTGCTCATTGCCACCATAATACCTGAAATGTATAATCAAACTCTAAGTTATATCAAGCATAATTATTTTAATATAAGATATCAATTGCACTCACATAACTCAGAGTATGTGTACCTTTTACCAGGTAACCCTTCTGAATACTTGTTGGTGAGACATGAGCCAACTGCCTCCATCACTGCCCGATAGGTAAAATTCTCTGAGGCAATAAGCTCAAGGCTCTTGAACTGTCGTTCCTTTTCCTTTTGAATAATAGAATACACCTCAGGGTCAGCCTCACTTAAGCCATTGTCTACGAAACTGCTTCCGCTACCTGTACATCAAATAATTCAATCCGTGAACAAGTCGGACATAAGTCCTGTTACTAGCAAATGATACCTCTGATACTTCATCATCAGATGTGGGGAAAATATAGGCTGAATATATGGCCTTTGTAAAGAAGAAGAATGGCTCTGCAGTTATACTGACAGTAGTGATTACAAAACCTCCAAAGATGAATATGCAGAGGAAGATAATGAGATACCATTCTGGCAGACGGAGAAAAAAGGCAATCATCTTTTTCTGCTTTTAAAAAAAGTGAAATCGACATTAAAAGTTCTAATATAACACCATAACGTTTGCAATATCAGAAGTTACCCAGGAAATCCCAGAATGCTTAAAATGCATTTTGTAAGGACCATTAGGAATTTCACATTTCAATACGATTTACAAAGGGTGTACATAAATAAAAGCGATTGATATCAGTTCAATGGTGTAGTATAGTTACCTCCAATTTCAGGCACAGGCACACAGACAGAAGAGGATGGCCTCCCAGCAACCAAGCTTCCTTCAATGTAAGAATAAGATCTACCAGGCTTCACACAATTGAGCTTTATTTGATGTGAAAATCCACTGCCGTTAAGCCCTTTGTTTGGGAAAGTTGTTCCTTTGGTCCAAATCGGCTGTTGAAGAGAACCCATCATTGCAGCTCCACCACAAGCCTGCATCTTGGCTTCCAAATGCTATACCTCACAAGCTTCCTACAGATTCCACACATTACTCTGAGCAGTGAGCACAGATTGAACATATATATAAATGCATATGTAGATACATATATACACACATATTTGCAGACCAACGTTTTTAAACATGGGGTGGGCTAAACCTTCATACTAATTTCACAAAATCTCATCTCTACTAGTTCCAATCTTGATTACTCTTATTTCTGTATAATAAGTTTTTTTTTTTTTTACTTCTTCTTTTGAAATGAAGTTTATTTATTTTTAAATGAGTTTACTTTATATACCCAAAAAGAGACAGAGAGAGAGAGAGAGAGAGAG
Organism: Dryas drummondii; assembly: GCA_003254865.1. Taxonomy (NCBI): domain Eukaryota; kingdom Viridiplantae; phylum Streptophyta; class Magnoliopsida; order Rosales; family Rosaceae; genus Dryas; species Dryas drummondii. The sequence continues at coordinate 936,997 of QANW01011014.1, read as the reverse complement.
AGAGAGAGAGAGAGAGAGAGAGAAAAAAGGCCAAAGAGACCTACAAGAAACAGCCAGCAACATAGATACGCAGGGTGGCCACAAAAAACAAAGGGGCATAGAAATTCTTTTTGGTTAAAAGGTACTTACAAATTTCAAAACTGAAGACAAAAACAAAGAGCGAATAAAAACCACTCAAACAGGGCCAAGCATAACCCAGAAAAAAAAAAAAAAAAAAAAAAAAAAAACGAACCAAAGGAAACAGCAAGGGCAAGAGCAGATAGTGCTTATAGCTGCGAAAATAAAAATTGAAAAAAAAAAAAAAAAAAAAAAAAACTCTCCGAAACTACCTATAGGCTATAGGGTGTTTTGGGTTTGAGGAAAAGTAGAGATACCCGAAAAGTATATGGGAAAGAGCAGAGAGCCCAGAACTCAAAAAGAGCTACAAGCTTGATTGAGGACTTGTGGACTGGGAAGCGAATGAGAGACCGAAGAAGAAGTGAAGAACTGAAAGAAGGAATAAAGGAGAGAGCTGCGCGCGGCACGGTATAGAAGAAGAAGAGGAAGAGGGAGGGGATGGGTCTAATAGGCTGCCTGGGCTGGGTTGCTGTTGGCTCTTTGTGGGCTATGGGGTATAGTCAAGCCCAGGCAACTCAGAGTCCGTCTTCGGTTTTACTACTCACGAGTCACGTGGCTTGGAATTAAAGGGTAATAATTAAGATGAATTTTTTCTCAAGGGCAAAGCCCATTTATGAGGTGTATTCAATTAGAATTTTATTTTGGTGGAATTGAAAGTATGGTAGTATTTAATCATGATTTTTAAAGAGTTTATGAAAGTCTAGTGTTATTCAATGTAAGACTTTTATAAGATCTATAAGAGTCTTTGGTATTCAATCAAGATTTGGAGAGAGTATAAAAATTGTGTGGTATTCAAATTTCAAAAGGTTATTGACTTTTTTTTTTTTAGGGTAAAATATATCATTACATTAAAACAGCAAAAAAAACAGAGAAAATACAAAATATGAGTCCAAAGGCTTACAAGAAATAAAAACACACAAAAGTGGAATAGAAAAGCTCACAGAAATTCCAAGATCTCCTAACATCGGCATCGAGCAGATACTATAGCCACCAAACGGAGCCAAATAGGCACCGTAGGAATTAGCGAACTAGTCGCGTTTAGATTTACAATCCTACCAACATCTCAAAATCGAGGCTGACAGTAGCTCAAAGTGGCGGATCGGGTAGTAGTAATCGATGAAAACATGACCGATACGGGAGAAAATAGTGACTCCCTAACACCTGTGATAAGCGCCAAAGAAAACCTAAAAGCATTAAAACCCAAAACAAACGAAATCGCATTGCCAATACGACAATGAATCGGAAAAACTCTCATAAAGAGAGGTGGAGACTTTCTCGCAAAGAGAAATAGAAACGCTTTTACTTATTGAGATAAGAGTATCCCAAAAAAAAACACAAAAAAAAAAAAAAAAAAACAAAAAAATAAAGGAGAGAGGGGCGAGGGGCGAGGGGAGGAGCAGTATGTGAGAACACAGGGGCCACCCGTCTCCCATGGAGTGGTTGAGGAGAGGAGAGAGTTTTTTCTTTTGGGATGGCGGTTTAATTGTTGTGGGCATTGACTTTAGAAAGTAATTTGTTAAATGATAAGACTTTTATGAACTTTAGAGTGTAAATTTCAAGACTTGGTGATCGATTTTATGTTTATTGTTTAATTTTTGCATTTATTTTAATTCAAGCTTATATGTTTTTAATTTCAATAAAAATGTTGTTCTTCACTTGGATTCTTATTGAAGTTAATTTATTTGGTAATGTTAGTGAAAATCTGGTAGCTTTAGGTTCCTAGCCCAGAGCCATCTAGTCTAATCACAACTAAAACCCTAATTTTTCTTGTATTATAAATACCTCTTGTAAATCACTTTTGTAAATTAATGAAAAAAATTTGCTCAGAGGTAAGGATAGTATTAACTCCTTCGAAATTTCCATATTTTTTGACCCTCGAAATCTGAAAGTTAATTCCTTGCACCTAAGTCAAAAACAAAAACACATTTTCATATTGTGGCCAGCTAGTGGCACGCCCTTGCATTCCAACCAAAGAAGGACGCCTCCATTTTGACTGTTGGGTAACACTCACCATCAGATACATAGCAATTGCTAGTTTGTTTTCTTAGAGCAATTTGCCATAACAAACCACAGAAAAATTCATTATTGTGAACGATATAATGTTTGTGATTAACTATATATAATGTGCTTCAACATATTTTAAATTGGAGTTGTTCCACAATTATTATGGCAATGGAATAATGGATAGATACATTGACAGTGACACGCAACACTGGCTTGCGCCATTCCCTGGCATGAATTCAAAACCCTTCATAAGCTAATTAACCATAACTGGTACATCATTTGCATCCTTTGCCATCTCACACCGTAAACTCTGGCTATTGTACATACATTTATCATGCATATCATTTGCTTTTGTACACAATCTCTTCGTCATCAACATCAAACGCTGGATTACAAAGGCATCTGAAGAGTCTGCCAATACCCTGCCAGTGAAGAAAAGAAAGGAACACATCAGCTGCTACATATGATTATCTTCTTTCCTATGTGTATTTACATGCAGGCATGTGCTTGGAGACTTCAAAGTAAATATAGGCATTAGTGTATGTTTTCAAAATATACTTCATTGGGTATATAGAATCTTATAAAATGAAACTAATTGGCCCATGTTGGTACAACATCTCTAATAATCGTGGTAACAATGTGGTATATCTAGCATTACTCAATCTTATAACATGCCTGAGTGAGAAAAGGAGTTCTATATGAAAGTGCTCGTGGTGAATCCTCTCCACTACTGCTATCAGAACTGCTTCCATCATCATCATCTGTGTCAGCAGCACTTTTCCTTCTTGAAGTTCCACCATTCCGTGTCTGCTTTCTCTCCTGAAACCAGAAAAAGTTGTAGTGTGATCAGCAGGTCATCAGAGTGAAATATCTTTTCTTTTTTTTCCCTTTTTGTCTGAAGAGTGAACTATCTGTTCAGCACCAAATTACTGCTATCGTTAATTTTTTTGAAAAAAAAAAAATCTAGAAGTTACATAATATGTAAGAACATATCATTGATTTAACATTGTACACGTCTTTCAGCATCCTTTCTAACTTCATATATATTTGAGCATCATTCTACTACTGATATATCAAAAAAAAAAAAAAAAAAAACCATATTATATATGTATCCTTTAATGAAAAGAGCAAGCAGTTTCTGCTCACTAATTTGCAGAAACTTGTAATACATTGCACCTGAAATATCTTCCCAAGAAGTTTTAGCGCCAGGGCACGAGCTTTAAGTTCATCTTTCCTAACATTATTTTCGTGTAGCACCTGAAAGCATATTTTGAATCATGAGAAGGATCTCCAGTAATTGTACAGAATTCTTCACAACAGAAGGCACAGCTTCTAGTGAACAAAATATTGAAATCTTAATTGTTGATGTTAAAGAAACCACAACCATTTGACAAACATGCATGAGCGTTATTTCAATGTCAACCACATTCAATTTCCACAACGAGTTCAACAGTGTGCCTTTGTTTGAGCGTATATGTGATTCAACATCATTATCAGGGCCACTGCTATCCATTTTGAATTGCCGACGGATTTCTTCTTGAAGCTGCAGCAACTGAAAAGCACCTGAATTTTTTTTGTTCAAATATAATTAGGTGAACTAGGAATTAAATTTCCAAGTAGAAAACATGATATTGACACACTGAATGAGGGGAACAGTCCCTGCTCATTTAAACGATTATGTATGTGCAAACCTTTTGCAGCAGTCATCTGTGACTTCCAAAAATGTCCCTTATTCCGTACCCACTCAGCCAAAAATGGTACTCCTAGGTATATGGTTTTCTTTCCAAGCTCTTGTGCTGCTTGCCTCGAATATACGTAGCCAATAGTGTGTAGCAAATCAACTCCAAAGGCTGCAAGTGCGAAAATTGAGACAGTGTAGCATGCACAAGTAGTGCCAGGGTAATGCACTTAGTAATTTTTCATTTTTTCGATGAAATTAATAAAGTCTGCACTTCTATATTATCACAATTATATAAATTTATGCCTACAAGGATCAAAGTCTGTTGCATTTAACAAAGCATAGAAATGTTTGAGTTCTGTCATTTTCAGCAACTTATTCCATAGTTGCTATCATAAAATTTTTAGGTTCAATAATGTGGATACCTACAGGCATAGAAATCAGTACCCAATAAAAGCCAGAGTGAAAGGATTTAGAAAGCCAAAAAAGCAGGTAAGTGCATCGCTTTAAAAATGACATATGAAGATACATCAATAGTCTCTAGTTCTTATACATTATGCTTATATCAAGCATGAAGCCAAATAATTTTTACAGATTACTGTAAAGAAAAGACAGGACAGAATTTCAAGAAATACCCATCCTATTCGTGCCCCATTTTTTATTTATTTAATGTGATATACTTTTTCTTTTAGTCTTCTTTTTTTATTTTTGGAACTTTGGTAAATACAGTCAATAAGTGAAGTTTAAGTGAAGTTCCAAACCACGAGGAATCTTTTATTTTATGAGGTATAAAGTTTTGAGCTATGAACTACAGAAAAGATTAAACACTGCAGTTGGCGTGGTATAAAGCTGTGTTCTGAATTTAAGAACAAGTAGACTTTATAAGTGCAACATTGTCATATGCTCACTAATGAAGTAAGAAATAAAGGGAATTTTAAATAGGTCACATGCAACTTAGTTGACCTGCATCAGAAAGTCGTCTAGCTTCAGATTCAGCATGCTGTAAGAATCCCTCTTTGTCACCTTGAACATATTGATTTAGAAAACCTTTGAGTGATTTTGCTAGCTTTTCTTCTCTTTCTTTCTGGACAGCCTGCATTAAAGAGATGCATACAAGGATGCTGTTATAGGTTGAAAGAAATGGACCAAGTAGAAGTAGAGAACGTATAGAATTACAGTTGCATAAAAGGATGAAAAATTGAGGAAATGATAACATTAAGATAAAGTTACACCCAGCATAACCATTGTGATACTTTGAAAGGAAGCATAAGTTGAGTCATGATTGAATGTCATGCTAGATAGGATTCACAAATGAGTACCACCAATATTCATAACCTTGATAAGGAATAATTCTGATAGTCAGGTCATTTAGTGACACATCATGCATATCGGGGGAAAATCTGAAAACCAGCAAATGTGCTCTACCACCATGCCTTAAGATTGTCTGAAGATACTAAATTTAGTTAAAACAGAAGAGAAGTGGTCAACGAGTGGTAGAATCAATTCATCTTGAGCATCCTTACGGGAGCAGAATGCTACGATTCTACCACCCCATATATGTATATGTATGTGTGTTTGTGGTTGTGTATAACTAGCAAGACATTTATTTGTCATTTTATTCACATGAGCACAGTGAACAGCATGCTTTGGTAAAGAGAAAGACTCAGGTACTTAAATGAATTCTGGAGTTTACTTGCCTTCAATTTATCATGCACTTTCTCAGGGTTTTCACCTTCGCCAGCTAACTGAGAAGAAGCCATTGATGCTACAGCTAGATGTCCTATGTAGTCCTCAAATAATTCACTTCCAAAAAGAAAAGCAAAGACGGCTGTGGGGTCAAGCATGGTTTCCCTTGAAAGAAAGACATTGACTTGTTAGGATATCAAGAAAACACAGTAAAAACATTAATGCACAACAAATTAAGACTTCATAACGACATAACAAACGACAATATTTTAAAATGTGTTGCACATAGCAAACATCAAATAATGTAGAGAAAGTTCTGTGAACAACAAATTGTTTTAACTATTATTGTGCAATCACAAGTATGGAATTTTTTTTTTCCTGTACATATATGGACTGGACTGTTTACATTTAACAAAGTTAAGTTGATTCAGTCTGGTGTCAGAAAGCAACTACACCAAATGAAGCCATAATTTATGTCAAGAATGTGTAGATGAGTAAAGGCAAGAAGCAAAGATTGTAAGCAAGTATAATTTTATAAGCAACTGTAACATTTTCATTTCCTTTACACAATAAAGAGCTCAAGTGACAATTCTGTGATAGGACAATATAGTGTGTGTGTGTGTGTGTGTGTGAGCACAAGCAAATGTAAGTATTCTACCTAGATATGCAATACTTTCCATTTCGATCATATGCATCTCTTTGCACTGGATCACTCAAAACTTGATAAGCTTCACCTAGTACCTGCAAATTTTAAGATTTTTATACCCACAAAAAAAGAAAAAAGAAAAAAAGAAGGGTAACAGACCATACAAATATGTGATACAACATAAAACGGCTCACGTTAATTAGACAATAAAATAGCGCCTGTGTCTTCACAGAAACTTAAATGCAGCAACCCATTTTCAGAGCAAATAAATGACAGGGCAACGCAGCAATGAATCAGAGTTGATTTTATTGCTTAAGAAAAAGAAAAATTAGATGGCTCCGATTCTATTAAAAGGGTGGAAACCAATAATTATTTAGCCTCCATTTGATTCATAAAAGGGCTGATTACAAACCATACCAAGAAAAATTAGAAGCAGTGGACTTGCCTGAAATCTTTCAGCCGCTTGAGGATCATTTGGATTTTTATCTGGATGAACTTGCCTTGCCTGCACCAATACATATAGCTTCTCCCTATTAGATTCTTGAGTTTTCAATACAGAAAAAGATTCCCAGTTCATAAAAACGCTAATTAAACAAAGTTAAATAGTTCACCAAGATTTGAACAAAAGAAAGCATAAACCCATAAGTGACATGTAAGTTTCAAAAAATGTGTAAGTATGCGTAATCAAAGATCAATAAAGTGATTAAGGTCTCTTTATAATTTAGCAATCAAAATATTCATATTCTTCTGAAGCTCGATCAGATTCCCATTTCACTCAGTCCTTGATGTTTCAAAATAGACAAAAAGAAGGCACCCCATAATCAGTCAAGCGGGATCTACCACCAATTAATTCCATTCTAAGGTCATAAGAAAGGTAAGAACATTAAACAAAATATATCTATTATAAATTTAGAATTAATGGTTGAAATTCATTTATTCATTCTTGCATATGAATCATACCAATGCACCAAAATTAACTGAGAAAAGGGTTAAAAAGAGTTAAAAAATAAATGCAAAACTATTATGAAATATTGAAATGTACAGCATATCAAACTTCAATCTGATCAAATTCAGAAAAATGGAGGAATATATATGAAATAATGAACCTTGAGATAATAGGCCTTGCGAATTTCCTCTTCGGAAGCCGAGGGGCTGACGCTGAGGACATCATAGTACTCAGTTTCTTTCACCATTGTTTCTTGCTAAGTTGCTTATTGCCAAAGGACTCACTAACTCTCACAGAGCTCAGAATGTGAAAAGTTAAGGCTCAGAAAAAGGGAGAGAAAGAAAGAAAGAGCAGTGGGGGCGAGAGATGGTCAGACTGACTGATTTGCACTTTGCACTTGCCTTTCCAGTTTGCACAGAAATAAAGAAATGCTCGAAACCACTTTTTCGCGGGAGCACAACAGTTTTTTTAACTATCCCCATAGTGGCGCTTATGATAGGCATTCGGCAATAGATAGCATTTTATATTCTCAACTGCTTTTCAAGGTTTCCAGCCTTCCAGGGAGCTGTCACTGGGTTGGGCTCTTAGCTGCCGGGGTCTTGGGTTCGAGACCCGGTCCCCCAGTCCTAGATCTTGAATTTAGGGTCTCAGGTCCTGGATCTCAAGTCCGAGGTTCCGGGTCCTCGGTCCCAAATCCAAGGCCCCGTGTCCCAAGAGTTCGTTGTACCAGGTCCTGAATTCGATACCCACAACAACTTAAATAGGTATAACACTGAGTGTGGATAATGCTCGCAATAATCGGTTATAACGCGGGTATGGCTAGGATATTGGTAATATCTACGAAAATGTAAGTGGGATAACGCAAGTACGGGTAAAGAATTATTGAAGCGGGTAGGGTCCGTATATTGCAGGTATGGCCCAATGGGTAAAATTGTTAGGCAGAGGCCATTTCGACCACCTTTTATTACTGAGTTGATCACCCTAACATATTTTGGACAAATTTTTTTTATTGTACTCTTTCTTGCAAAAAATTATGGAATCACGTAGAATTATTCGGTAGCATGTCATCGAATATACTAAGGAGTTCGATAGCTTACGGCCGAATATAATGACAATATTCGGCAGAATACTTTCGAATGCTTTTTTTATTTTCATTCGGTGATTACTTACCGAAAACTTCGCCAATGTTCGGTAGTTAGGTGCTGAATAACCATAAACATTTTGTTGTAACACGAAATCTGCAAGTAGCTTGAGTTCAGAAATCTTCGGTCTTGAAAACATAGAAAACCTTCGGAGGTAAGGAGGCACTGGTGTGGTGCCGGCCAAAGGCTCTTCGACGGTCAAGTTAGAAAACAAGATCAATTATCAACTCAGAGCATTGACTTAGAGCTTTGGAATTACATACCTTTTTGTGATCTTATGAGAGTCTATTTATAGGGAATTGATTTAATCCCTATGGCCTTAGGATTGTAAGTTGGTTAGACTTGTAATAACCGGGAAGTATAATCCATATTGGATTGAACTCCTGTACTTGAATCCTTGTTTGGAGTGGATTCAAGCCATTTAATTAGTATGGGAGTTGGTTTCCTAGTAAAATATGGAGTTCGTAGGTCCCATTAGTCACGGGTGGTATGGAAATATCTTCGTGAGTTTGCATTTGGATGCCTCTGTGAGTTCTAGGTGTATACCCGGATGTATCCACAAGCTTGGATAAGTCCCTAGGCACAGATGGATCCATAGGTTCGAATGTATCCCTGTGTTCAGATGCATCCGACCCCCTAAGTGAGTGTGAGAATAGTTACCCTTTGCTCTATATCTAATAGATCCTTCAACTCGTGGTGATCTATACCTTTAGTCCCTTTGCATGCATGTTGTTGGAGAACGTCCATAACTTGTAGGTCTCTCAACACATAGGTCGTATTCTTTTAACACCATGGATCCTATATTTTCATGCCTTTTCCAATGGACCCATGAGAATGGATATGTCACCTCTTTTTTCTATGAGAATGAATAGGTCTCATGTTAGAATAAACCATGGTCATATACTAGAATATTTTATGGTCCTACACATTTCAACATACAAGTGTCGAATAACCTAACAAATAAAATTGAATTTTTTTATTTTAAGGATAAAATTGAAATTTAAAAATAGCACAGTCGAAATAGCTTGAGCCAAATTGTTATCCCTAGTCGGGAACCTTTTGGTGTGGGCTTTTTTTGACATGGGGCAAGGTTGGGTTTTAATTTGGTGCCCACTTATTTTTCAGTGGGCTTCACCGTCATATTTCGTTGTGTTAAAAGTCGACACACATACTTGAAGGTGATACACATTTAAAACTTGTTTGGATGCTAACAATTTATTCTGATGGCCGCGGGGGGGGGGGGGGGGGGG
>QANW01011014.1:841463-927437 GCA_003254865.1 Dryas drummondii | reverse complement strand
GGGGGGGTGGTTCTAGAGTTCCAATTCCTTCAGGGATTAGAGTAATTGATTCTTTAAATACAATTGGATTATATTTTTGGATTATTTTCCAAAGTGAAAAGAGAAAACTGTGTATTGTCTTGTATTGTTATTTTATTGAGACAAAAGCAGGTATACCACCGATGTATATGTTAGGGTATTTGATTAAGTAACTTAAAGATCTGGTTTCTGAGTAATTAATTACAATAGACCTGATCCCTGGCCAAAAAAACAAAAAGCACAATAGACCTGATCTCTTTAGTCTGCATATTTCCAACAAGGAATTCATTGTTTAACAGATTTAAAACATTGGTCAGCCACCTAAAAACCGAGGAATGTTAGTACGTATCTGCTACCATGTTTAAAAATGATTCATCAGTTTAATTATTTTCAAGAAATGTCAATGATTAAGATGATTGCAAAGTGCTCAGGTCTGGATGATGCTTTGCTTAAATTTTGTGTGCTAAGATATCTAAAATTATATTGTTTTAAGTTTCTATTGAATTATTTTTCTAATATAATCTTAAACACTAAATTCTAAATCCAAAACACTTGACCGAAAACTCAAATGTCTTTTTTGTTATAATATCAGCATAGAAAACATGAACATCATTCTATTTCCCTCATAGCACCACATATGATGCTTCTTATAGTAGAAATTTGCTACCAGGAGTAACATGGAAAGTTGTGAGTATGCATATTATAGGAGAGTTTCTCATTCATTACGGGATATCTAAACCATACATTTTTCATGTTTATAGGAGAATTCCTCATTCATTGCGGGATATCTAAATCACATTAGGGATACTTTGTCCTGTAAAACCCTAAAGCTTGATCCGCAAGGCATTTGTCACTGGTCAGGCTATTATGTGCCTAATTAGCCACTTGGTCCTGGTTCTAGTAAAACTTCCTACAGATAATTGGTTTTGAACAAATGTTATTGCACCTTCTGGTATACATGCAATTGCAAACATGTTTCCACTAAGTAGCTAGTTTTTGTCCGAGTTTTAGTCCATCACCCAACCACTACCCTCGATGTGAAGTTTGGTTACCATCCAAAATGACACATGTAAAGCTTGGGACTGCAAGTAGTTTTGAGAGTTTGATCAAGAATAATACTGAAAAGCAAATAAATGAACTTTTCTACACAACATATTAATTCACAACAGCATCCATCCTTTAAGAGAAGTACAAAATTGGCTGAATTTGCAAGTACAGTGACTTGATAACAATACTTAAATCTTTTCTTTTTTTCTTTTTCTCCTTAGTGATTACACAAAACTTCCATTCCCACCCTTATATGGTGCTCTAAAAATTGTTTTTACTGAAGGAACAAAGGAAAAACTCATATTGGGCAATTCTTTACCTCCTTGGCTTTCCTCTTTTTCCATTTTTACCAGAATTTTTACCCTTAGTATTTTTGCTCTTCATATAAGATATTCTGTCTGCCTTCTTCTGCCTCTCCTTCCGAACTTGTTCTAAGTCTTTGATTTCAGAACGCACATGAGCATTAGGCACAGAGTGCTGCTTCTTGCCTCCGCCTCCCCGAAATTTGCCCTTTTGCCCCTGCCACCGACGGTTACCTGCAAAAGAGACATGCATGCTCAGTTATATAATACATCCATCTAATCAAGACTTCTTAGCTCATCCAAAGAGACAACCAGCTTTTATTGCAGTACCCTTTAAAACAACCAACAACAAAAAAATAACAAAATGGAAGCGCGATGATAGACCTTCACCAGTGCAACAACTAGGATGATGTGTACAAATTTCTTTTATACTTCAACATTACCAGAAAATTAGCAAGTGCACAGTTTACATTGACTGTCCTACTTGCTATACATTGAGTAAGTAGCTTTATCTCATTGAACAGTTAAGTTTATGCCAGGAAGGCCTGTCCCATTTTAGCAGAGCTAGCAAACATGGAAAGGTGATGCAGGAGCATCTCCTAGGGTTCCAAGACTTATTATTATTTTTTAGTAGCTTTTAATTTTTATTTCCTAGCTGGATTTAGAGTCTAGTTTCTTTAATTCATTAGGTCTTTTAAGGTAATTTTACTTTATGTTTTCCTAGTTAGTTTAGGTTTATGCTTTTACTAGTTATGCTTATGTTTTCCCTGTATAAGCTTAAGGCTTAGGTTGTAATAGACAGTTTTTGGCATAATATTATTCAGAGATTTCTGATGTGAGAGCTTCTTTTGGGTTCCTAAACCCTAGAACTCATCTATCTATGTTCCAACTTTGATTCTATAGCTTTATTCTCTCTTTTCTACTGTTATTGCTGGATTTTCCTTTCTACTGTGGTTTTTTCCCTATTACTATAGCTGGACAGCAGCCCTATGCTTATGTCTTACATCAAAAGGCACCAAAGATTAAAACGCGCACAAAAAAATCTGATTGCATCAAAAAAACACCAAAAAAAAAAAAAAAAACTAAAATGGGAACTGAAAAAGATGGGTGTAAGGCTATCAGAAAATAAATAACAGGACTATGATAAACAGGATGGTGCAGAACTGATCCTTTTACCCAGTATAAAATCAGCAATACATTTGTGGAAAAATGCAATGCGGAAATCAACATTATTAATTATATCAAACAATTACCAAATAAAACATGGTTTAATTTGCAACCAATGACATTTCCTCAGTAAGAATATCTTATCTGAAACATCATTCTATTTCAAAACTAGGCAATATGATCAGTTACTGTGGCTTAGGCCACTAACAGCACTTACCCAATCATTATAGGTAACTAATAACTCAGAAATATACATCAAAGAAGTTTTTCCATGATGACCCTATTCTCCAACTTTTAATCAGATGAAGTGTTAAGGCTATTATAGTAAGAGATTCTTTTATATGGAAAGCAAAACAGAAACTTGGGGGAGGAGGATTATGAATAAAATAATGCATTTGATATCTTTCACAAGTACTGGAAGAAATCCTTTGAGCAGTCCTTACATCTGGGCACCACCCAATGTTGGATAGTGTAATACCACAACACAATTATGTAAATAAAAATCAATCAAAGTAAAGAGAAAGAAGAGCAAAGAATATAAATTTGCAAAAGAGAGCATTACCTGTGGCTTCCTCAGCATTCCCTTCACTAGTTGTTCCTTTGAGAGATACTGTATTGTGTGAACGTTCTTTCCACTTCTTGTATATCCCAGTTTTCTCAAGTTTTGCTTTTGCACCACTCTCTGTCTTTATCTACACACCATAAAAATATAGCATCAAAAGTTCTGAACATCCAATAAGCAAACAATAGTTGTTGCAGGCTAGCAGAGAAAATACAATGAAAACACCTAAAGGAACTAGAGGCTTAATTACACAAACACCCCTCAGGTTTAGTGTAATTATGACTCACACGCACTTAATTACAGACACCCCCAATAACAGTCAATTGACAAATATGACATAATCGGTAGAAGCCTAAAATACCCTTACGATGTAAAACATTCTTCGCAAACTAATTTTTTAGTCAAAAACAGAATCGTTCACAAAGCTAAGAGCCACCACCCTCTTAGAGTGGCTTAGATGCTATTTTGGGTGTAAGATATCTTAATCTTGGTTATTATTGTTGTTTAAGGTCAATTTTGGTATTTACAAATGTTTTCTAAAACTGATGTCAACATTTGACTGATGGTGAACCAATGGAGAGAGTGTTGCGAAACCAAAACCAAACCTCAAGTAGTCTTTGTGTAATATCTGAAAATGTAAGGTTTACCGTTTTAAGTCATTAACACGCTAACATAGGGGATTTTAGTGTATTAACTCAAAAATAAGATTCACCAAAAATAAGCATATGGTCTCAATTCTTGGAAAATTCCATGTTTCTATAACAAAGAACAAATATGGCACATCCGTAGAAACAATGTCATTTGCATCCCCCTTTATTTCTTTTGCCCCTTTTGTCATAACCTTCAACACAAATTTACGTTCTCTTTTTTCCCCCTCATTCACTACTCAATCTCTACCCTCCGCACTATGTCATTTTATAATACTTCCATGCTGACATGAAACTGTTCTTTAACAGCTCAACATAACATGTAAATCTGCATAGAACCATGGATTTACCTTTCTAAATGACTTTCATTATGGAAAGCTAAGGTTCCCCCAAAGTTTTACCTTTTGAGTTGGCTAATCACCCAAGGCAGTGTTAATACATCTTAGGGTATGTTTACTAAACTGGAATTGGAATGAGCAGGAATAAGAAAAAACATGAATTGGAATGAGTAGAAATAAGAATGAGTAAAAATCGGAATCAGCATGAATCAGAATTGCTGACGTGTTTACTAGTTGGCAGGTATCGGAATCAAAACCAGTTTGATTACTAAAATGCTCTCATACAAAATTAATTACAAGCTTAATTTCACTTTTGGTCCTTGTAGTTTGAGTTAGGTTCCACTTTGGTCCTGTAGTTTACAAATCATTGCAATTCAAGGACACGTTAACATTTTTGTCAATTAATTCGTTAAATAAGTCATTGAATCACTAACTAAAAGTGAACTTTGGCCTTAATTGTATTTATGTCAACTATTAAATAATCACAATTTTTTAAATGATAAAAATTCATTTTACCACAACATTTTGAAAAAAAAATTAATTCTTATACTTTTAATTATAAGTTATAATATTTGGGAAATATTGCTGTGGTGTAAAAAGAAAAAATAGATTTCTTTATTCTCTAAACTTTTTATTTATTGTAATATATAACAAATAGAAATTTGATATATTTCTTTGTAACACCTCTATTAAAATGCTAATAATTATTGTGTTTTTTGTCTCGTCGGAAATTTCTGGAGGAAGCTACAGGTCTGGCCAAGAGCAATAGGGAGACTGGGCAGTGGGGTAGTTTGGTGTTTTCCTAGTGGGGTACGATTTTGGAAGACAAATAGGACTTGCGCAAGACTTTCCTAGTGTGGGAAGGAGTTCTAAAGGGTTTTCCTTGTGTACAAGGGAATAGAATTAGCTAATAGGTAGATTACCTAATTCTATTAGGATTAGGAATCCATATTGTAATTGGTAAGTCTATGCTCTATAAATAGGCTGCTGCAAGTCTCATAGAAAATATAAGTATAACTAGAGACTTCTAGGGAAGAAACTCAAAGGGAGACTCGGGTTAGAGACTCAAGGGTGAGTGACTTCAAGGGAAGGGTTTTTCAAGAGGGAAAAACACAAGAGAGCTATTTGTGCAAGAGAGAAGAGAGCGGCTGCGAGTTGGATAGTCTAGGGTTTCAATAAGTTCTTGTACTCTTATTCTATACATAGTGCAGCTGTGATTCTATAAGGATCACACGGGGACGTAGGCAAAGTTCGCCGAACCTCGATAACAAATCTTGGTGTTCTTTGTGTTTACTTTTGCTGCCATATTGTGTGTTGTTTGCTATATTTGTTTTAACTCTAGAATACATCAAGGACAAGATCACAGGGGGTGTTAATTCACTACAATAATAGAGGCATTCATTATACAAGAAAAAAAAAAGACCCTGATTATACAAAAAAATAAATAGAACCTCATCTAAATTGAACATGGTGTCATCTTATGTTTTTGGATTTTATCTATAGAGGGTATTTTTGGATTATCAAAAAATATGTGAGGGTATTTTGGACATAAAATTTCCATTCCGATTGCCCCTCTCCCAATTCGAAACCCCCCCCCCCCAAAAAAAAAAAATTCAATTCCTCCAAAAAATGGAATCTCATTCCCTCATATGTTAGTAAACACAGGAATGATTCCCATTCCTGGTTAGTAAACATGCCCTTAGATTCAAAGAAGAATACCAAAGGTATGTATGTTCCCTCAGTGGTACATAATGGGCACAGCTCATAGTGAAAGTGTAGATCATCTGTTCCTTCACTGTCCAATAGCTTTAAAGTTGTGGCTGAGATTGTTAGAGGCAATGTAAGATGTGCATGCTAATTCTGTGAAAGACAAGCTTTTTGGGAAGAGTAGGAGGCAAAAATTTAGGGAAATGTAGTTTGTCAGCAATTTTTTGGGTAGTGTGGTGGGAGAGGAGTGAGAGGATTTTTGAAGATCATGCTGAAACTGGAGTTAAGAAACCATGGGAGAAAGAAAGATTTTGGTCTTCTCTTTGGACTTCAGGATCCTCTGAATTTCGGGAGGTATCTTCTTCAGCTATTCTTATTGACTGGAAAGCAGCTGTGGCTTGGTGCTAGTTTTTACATTTTCTTGTTAGGAAATTTTGGGTCAAAAATTGAGATTTCTGTAGATGTACAGTTTGAGGTAGCTTGAGTTTTCCATGATTGTAGCGGACATCTCATTCACTAAGTTTTGTATTGGATGTTGATAGTAATAAAATTTATTTTTTATTTGAAAAAAGGCCTAAGCATTGATTTAGGATTCGTCTAACGGTTTAGGATCTTCTCAGGGACTTAGTCTTGGGTTGGTTAAAGCCTTTGTATAATATTTCATGCTATTTATTTCAATCTAACTTCTCTCAAGTTCTATTAATCCAGGTATTCCAGTAAATTTCATATTTGCTTGAATTATCTGTACCATGGGTCCGTGAGTCTAAATTTTTTAGTACCTTCCAATTTGTTATAGTAGCTTCCTAGTTAGTTTAACAGTTCCTTTTCTTTTTACTTAGGAATTCTAGTCCATAATGAAAAACATGAAAGAATTTGGAATATTGCCTATATATAGAGGCCTATATGTAATCTGAAAATGATCACACGGATTATTATGAGTTCCAATGGCTTCTACAAAACTTAGGTGTGATTGCCTAACATCATCAATTCTTTAATTTTCTTTCTCCTTTAACTCAATAGCCCCATACCCATCAAAATCCAAAATTTTCTCATACAACTTACTGCATCAAATTGTCAAAAGAAAGCACAAGTACAATTAATTATGGATGTCAAAATAGGCAATAAAAAAATTACCTTGCCACTGGCAGTCACACGATCTCCATTATTCAACTTTATGTACTTTTTCCCCCTCTGCCACCCATCAGTTTCGTGAGGTTAAGACAAAAATAGTTTAAACAAAATAACAAGAAAATAATAATACAGTTAAAAGTACCTTATCCCAATGATAAACAGATTTCTGTCTCTTCATGCCCACATTATCATCTGCAACTAGATCTAAAACAGCACCATCCAACCTATAAAGAAAAATGGGGTCAACTGGTGCCCAGACCATAAGAGAAGACAATGCTGCATATATCCAAACTTGACAAAAATATTCAGATAATTAAGTCCCCTCAGCTAATAAAACTTAGGGTTGAAAGTGAGGACTCTTCCACACTGATTTGGGGGTACACCTGGAAGATATTACTGTCCTCCCACCCCAACCCCCATATAAGCACACTCACCAACAAGCAAGAGAGAGAGAGATAAAAGCATAGAGATATTGGAATTGCATACTGCCAGAAAAACTGGGCATACAGGAGACATTGAATTGTCAAAGAACTTCCAGACAATACACCAGAAACCGCCCAAATACCCCCCCCCCCCCAAACCATAAGATTTCATTTATTTATAGCAACACTTAAAGACCAATACCAATACCATAAGATGAGTTAAAAATTAGTTAAATCAATTTCCATTAAGCTAAAGTAGAATCAAATATTACCTATTTGAGTCAAAGTCATCCTTCGCTCTTACTGAGAGTCCTGCTTCTGTATGCTGCACAACAATACCAGGATATAAGTCCAGAAGGTCAGCCAGGTTCCAATTTTTGTGATCCAAATCCACAGCACAACTTAAAACACACAACTATTTGATGTAACAATTATTGAATTTAAAATCAAGGTGAACAATTTTATATTGCAATATACCAGCATAACTTGAGAAATTATAAAAGTTATATGACCTACATGATTTGTTGGTACTGAACTTATAAAGTATTCCTCATCCTTGAAGCTTTTTGCCTTTCTTTTAGAACCTGAAGATTCTAAAATCCAAGAGAAAACAAAAAAGTATTAATAATCCACAAAACCAATCATAAACATGCATAAATGTGTTAGAGAAAAAAAAAAAAAAAAAAAAAAAAAAAAAGGAGCTGGATCACTCCCATCATGTTTAAAAGTGAGGGTAGCAAGACAATTAAGGAGCATGTTAAAAAGACAATTAAATGAGTATGTCTTGTTTTTCGAAGGTTGTAGGTTTCTTTTTGCCCTTGACCCTGTCCTATTTCCTATGATCCTATCTTCCCTCTTTTTTTGTAGATAAGTTCATTTAGTGCACTACAGAAAAGACTTCAGAAAGAGGGAAGATAATAGACCTTTCACATTGTTCTTAAAATTATTTTCCTTCAATGTAAGTTCCTTTTTCATTTGAGATTACAAGGGAATATAACTTTCCACCAAAACAGTTCAATTACTAGAACTCTAGAACAATTAATTTCAAAACATTTTATATCTGAAATGCACTAAGATTCTAAACATAATTAAAAATAAATTTTTCCAATTATAAATAAGCAAAAAGTAGCATATCTTTCCAGAGAGAGAGAAAGCAAAAGGTATCATAAAATATACTCATAACAATACCAGGTGTCGGTAACAATTTCAATTAAAACAACTCCTAACCAAGCAGAACAATGGGACCAACTTATGATGACAAAAACTGCAGAATTATATTGGCAGTTGCCACACACCTTTGACCAAGTTATTTTAGTAGATAACTCACAACTTTACTCATTAAAATGAGTATAGAATAGTTCTGCAATCAGAATGATAAGTTCCTCTCTAAGTATTAGAATAACAACTCATGCATGGAACAAATATCCCATACTGTTTCTCAGTTCTTAGTTTAAAAGTGAGCAAAAAATATGTAATACAGAGAGAGAGAGAGAGAGAGAGAGAGAGAGAGATCTAATTCAATGGTAAAACTGGACTAGGGAATACCTTTTTTCTCCTTTCCCTTTAAAGATATAATCTCATCTTCGACTTCCTGTGAGTACCCAAAATTCATTTTAGCCAATGGGCAATACAAACAATTCAAAATAAAATACTCCCGGAAAGCATCATATTTAATTGATTCTTGAGAGCAAACCTTGAATTACACTATTCGGAAATTACCATCATCAATTAGTATAAAGCAAGAATAGAGAGAAAGCTGCATGGCAGAGGTGCTTCGCTGTCCTACTTAGCTTCGACCAAGCTGGACAGTGAACATTCAACCCCAGCCAATCCCAGCGATGGTGATTTTATGATTCATCACTGATTCAATCACCTATAAAACTTGACCAAGTGGAAATCTAACATAAATAATTCATTGAAAACAAACTCTTATTTTCCACATTAATTAATATTACACTGCAACCCCAGCTCTCTCTCTCTCTCTCTCTCTCTCTCTCTCTCTCTGTGACTCACGAAGATATCACCGTAATGAGCAGAGAAACCCATAGAAACTTATTATACAAGTCTCCAAAATTAAACAAGAGAAGATAATCTTTTCACATTTGCTAGAATCAATGAGTACTCTAAGTGAAATCTCACTTCCTCATCGTTTATCAGTATTATTTCTCTTAAATTATAGTGAAATCAATGTTCACTCAAACGTAAGAGAACCCTCTAAAAATATACGGGAGAAGTTTATTGAAAAGATAGTCTTTATTCCAAATTGACCTCACTATAAATGATAATCCATAGTAGTAAATTGTTGTGATTTTGGCTCGCTGGAACTTCCAGAGGGTGGTGGCTGACTGGTCGCCCAAAGGCAGCGAGCATCAGTTATTTTTCTGGGGCAGTTTTTGGCTTTCCTAGTTGGGTACGGAGATTGAAGGGCAAAATGGAACATGCGCATTACCTTTCCTAAGTCCGGAAGGAGTTCTATTGTTTTTCCTTTATCTTTACCTAATTCTATTAGGACTAGGAATCCTACTGTAAGCAGCAAACCTATGTCTATATAAAGGTTGCTACAGCTCTAGAGAAGGTGTTAGAATACTGAAAATACTTAGAAAAACAGTGTGAGACTAGAGAGAGAGGGTGCGGCAACACTAGGAGGCTAGGGTTAGGGTTTCAACAAGTTCTTGTAATCCAATTCTAAATATAGTGAAGCTGTGATTCTCTACGGATCACACGGGGACGTAGGCAAAGTTCGCCGAACCTCGAGAACAAATTTTTGGTGTTCTTTGTGCTTACTTTTGCTGCTATATATTGTGTGTTTGTTTGCTAATTAGTCTAACTCTAGAATACATCTAAGACAAGGCCAGAAGGTGTTTTTCACTACAGTAAAACTCCCTATACATTTCACCATTGGTTTGTAGAGAAAACAGAAATACAAGGCCAATATTTGGTTTTCAAATTAATTCCCATAGAATAAGATCACTTCTTGCAGCAGTCTCAAAAGTGATGCACATCATAGAACTTGTTACCAAAAGCTACTTCATGTTAATAACTAGGCAGCAGGCAATAGAAAGTCATTCCTACATGTGCTATAAACATTTCATGATGGCATCAACATAGTTGTTTGCAACAAAATTTAGCGATTATGATTAAAAAAAACTGTAGTCAAGGTAGCATTTCAAAAACAGGAAAACCATAAATTATTATATTGAAAGCTTTACCTCTTCCACATGATTATTAGAACGTTGTTGATGAACTAAATTAATGATCACTTCATGAATAGCTCTTTTTTTCTTCATTACATCAACCCATTGACGAGAAGAACCCTGCAAATAAGCCAGCCATATACTTGATATAAAACCATATACGACCACATCTGAATATTGTGAAAAGAAGACACAAGTAATAGCACATATTCAGGTAAGCAATACACATCTAGGGAGAAAATAGTTGATATCATATTGAACAGAACATAAGTTATTTCAAGCACACATATTCTGCTCAAAGAAAAAACATACATCTACGGACAGGAGCACAAACATACATTGTGGACTGGTTGGGGGAAAAAGGGAGGGGGAAGGGGGGGTGATTCCAAATGTGAATGCAGTATATAAAGGTGAAATATTAAATTGAAACAATGAATTCAGGCAAGCAGAGAAAATTTCCAGAAATTAAGTTCCTAGTAATTGGAAAAACAGGCTAGGAAAGAGATGCAAGATGCAAACAAACAATTACTAAGAATATGCTTCTTCAACTATTTGACCATTCTTAGTATTTAAAGTTCAGCTCTTAGGGTTTAACTATTTGATACCTTCTCACCACTCAGCTTACCTGTTGAATTACTCTCAATGAAAGTAATCCTCATAATTACTCTAATAAATTTGTGTTTCTNGTTTTTTAAAAAAAAAAAAAAAAAAAAAAAAAAAAAAAAGACAAAACAAAACAAAAGGAATCTTCATAAAAGGAAGTAAAATCAGCATTTCCTCCCAGACAATTATGACATGTTTCCTTCAGATCCTCTATACGGTATGCCAACAGGAAATTCCCAAATTCAATAAAGAAATAGCAAATCAAAAAACTCTTTACAGAAATCTAAAGAGAATGTTTCGGGTTCAAAAATATAAAGGCAATTCTCTTAAGTAGAGACTATGCAGTTTCCAATTAATTGAATTCTGCAGAAAAAGTGGAGAGTTACCTGCAGATTCTTTGATTTAGCAGCTTCACCTTCAGCTTCTAGAATAGTCTGCTTGGGTCTACAGCCATTGAATGGTTAAAATTTTAAACTTCAAATCCCATAAGAAGAAACAGAATAGAAGGATATCAGGAAATGTTATTTGAAATACACAGACAAAAAAAAAAAAAAGGCCAATGCTTTTAATGCGGAACCTGAATGTCTTCAACCGCTCAGAAAATGCCAATGCCTTTAACTCTCCACCATCCAGTACATTTTTGAAAATTGGATGCAACCCTTCGCGAGGTAAATCTTTTGCTCTTCTAACAGATTCCTTTGAAGGTGGGGGTTTTGTCTTTGAATACAAGCGGAATGCATTTGCACAGGTTTTCTGCATAAGACTGAGTTCTGCAGAAGAGTCAATTATCTCTCTAACCCTATCAGAAACAAGGTCAATAACTGTCTGGGGGAAACGCCCATAGACAGTTTCTCCATTTGCAACTGCTTGATCGATCTTGGCCATTACTCCATCCATATTCTGTAATACCTCCTCCTCTGTGGGTGCAGGCTTAATCGGCTTTGAAAGAAACAAATGAAGATCTAAAAGGTTAGGCATATCTTCAGATGTCACTAGAGAGAATGCAGTACCAGTCCGACCAGCCCTAGCAGCACGGCCTACTCGATGGACAAAAAGTTTAGGTTTTGGGGGGAAGTCCCAATTGATAACATTGTCAAGCAATGGAATGTCAATTCCCCTAGCTGCAATATCAGTGACAATTAATAGCATAGTCTTTCTCGACCTAAACCTTGATATATGAATCTTGCGAGCATCACTATCCATGTCACCATAACATACAGAAGGCTCAATGCCCTCTTCTCTAAACAAGATATTGAGGAACTCCACATGATGTTTTGTGGACACAAATATCAAAGTCTGCTCATCAGACCTAACATGCTCCCGTATTAAATAAAGTATTGCCGCATGCTTTTCTTCTTGTCGCAAGGTGAAAAACATAAGCTTCAAGTCGGGGCTAATCTTAGTATCCAAATCAAGACGCACAAGCCGAGGGTCTTGCAGACCAGCCTTGGCAAACTCTGCAAGAGCACTGGGTAATGTTGCACTAAAAAGCAAGGTCTGGCGATTCTCGCTGAGCTGCGCAAGGATCGTATGCAACTGCTCAGCAAAACCCATGCCAAAGAGACTATCCGCTTCATCAAAAACAACATACTCTGCAGTGTGCAGTGACATGTCATCAACCTCAGATAAATGGTGCACCAGCCTACCGGGAGTTGCAATTATAATATCAGGGTTTTGGGATAATTCCTCAAACTGAGTTTCCATGCTATCACCACCAACTAATAAACTAATACGAATATCTGCAACAAAGAAAACAATATTGGTTCATACTTGCCATGAGTTTATGACCTTTATGCAGAACTTAAAATTCGCTATTTTGTAAAACCAACAGTTTTCATCAACCAGGTACTTCAAAATCTTCCATTTTCTACACTTTTCGATCAAAAATAAATAAAAGTACTACTTAAACAATAATGGTTCATACTTACAAGTTAACATGAGTCTATGACCTTTATCCAGAACATAAAATTCACTCCTTTGTAAAACCAACAGTTTTCATGAACTGGGTACTAATTCAAAACAATATGGGTACGTACCCATGAAATGGCTGAGCTCTTTGGCGAACTTGAGCGTCTGAAGCGCCAAGTCTCTAGTGGGAGACAGAATGAGAGCCCTAACACCACCCTGAGGTACGTGCTCCTTCAAGCGCTCAAGCATGGGAACCAGAAACGCCGCAGTCTTGCCCGAACCAGTTCTGGCCATGGCAACGACGTCGTTTCCAGCAAGAATAAGGGGCATGGTCTTGCGCTGGATGGGAGTGGGGACTTTGTAGCCCTTGCGCTTGATTCCTCTGAAGACATTGGGGCTCAGGTTCAGAGACTCGAACCCTCCGGACTTGGCTTTCTTCTTCTGAATCTCCCTGCGTTTCAGCTCCGCTTTCGAGCTCACGTATGGATGACTCATTGGATTTCTCTGTTTTCTGGGTTTCAGGTTTTTTTTGCAATGCCAAAAATTGATCAAGAAGTTGTTCAGATTCTACAACCAAGACCTTCAATTGAAGAAGACAAAACAGAATTCAGTGTCAAACTTTGAAGCATTTACCACTGAGTTTTTGTTTCTTAAACCCTAGCATTTCTAGAAGAAGAAAGTACATTTTTATTGATTGGGCTTATTAAAACTAGTGTCAAGCCGACCCATTAAAACCAGCAAGGCACGGCATGAGTAAATAGCCTAATCGGGCCGAAGTTTTTAGCCCATCAAACATACCATGAGCTAAATATCGCAAGAAAAAGAGCATGAAATAGGTTCGAACCATGCACGACTCGTGGACCATCGTTTTTTCACCTATGTAAAGAAATTTACAACCAAGCAAAAAATGTTAATATATAATTATAAAAAAAAATTATAAGATAAGTTTTCTCGTCCTAAAATAACTAAAAGAAAAAAAAAAAACCGTATGGGTAGACTCGTTTAAGTTATGCCACGACCGTGAAATGGCCCTAGGTTGTAGGCTGTGACGAACTAAATCTTAGCTATATGGGCAACATGTGCATGACACGAAACACGAATGAGCCCAACTTAAACAGAATGAACCTGGCATAACTTGTTTGACACCTCTAATTAGGCTAGTATAGGCTTACAGCCACCTACTCTTGCAAGTGGTTTTGTCCATTTATATTGTTACGTAATCTAGTAAGTAAATAAAAATGCTAGAGGACTATTTCAATGACCACTCGGTATAGTCACTAGCGGTGGTAGACAATCTCCACCTTTTGAAATGAGATTCTAAGTTTAAATATAATGACCAACAATCATTCATTAATAAAAATTGAAAAAAGATATTAGTGATTATTCTTATTTACCCATCATATTACAACTTTATCCTTTTGTAAAACTACTTAGAAATGCTTAAGATTAGTAATAAATAAAATTAATGAAAATCTTAAGCGACAATGCCTCTATTAGAAGTTCATACTATAATTTTTTTTTTAGAGCTGCTATTTGCACACCTCTCTTTCTCTCATTACACACCCTTTTTGCTTATTTTAAGAAGAAAGCTGCTATTTGCACACCCATTTTCATCTCTTTGCACACCCTTCATCACTTAATTAGTGATTTTACAGATTTGCCTCATTGTAAAAAGACCCTAAAGCCCTCCCCTAACACATCTCATCTTTCTTCTCTGCTCTCACCTCGTGCCTTGCCCCATTTATCTGGCGACCAACCCATCCAACCTAGCCTCGCGCCGAGCCCTCCCTCCGGCTTCTTTCTCCTTGCTCTCTCCCCGTCACAGCACCACCCCACACTCCCTTCATCTCTTCGGCTTCTCTCTCCTTCTCTATCTCCCCTTCTCCTTTCCCTTTCCCTTTCCTTTTCCCTTCCCCTTTCCCTTTTTCTCTCTGTTTGAACATCCACCTTAAAAAAAATGCAGTTGGTTTGGCATTGGTCCACCGAACATCCATGATACGTTCAGTAGGTACTCGTTGAACAATCATGTTCTATTTGGCAGATGTTTGCCGAACGAAAGTACAAGTTTCGGCGGACCAATGCCGAACGAAACGACCAGTTCGGCACTTGTCTGTCAAACCTACAACTTTTTTTTTAAGTGGATATTCGGAGAGGAGAGGGAAGGAGAGAGAGAGAGAGAGAGAGAGAGAGAGAGAGAGAGAGAGAGAGAGGGAGGGGCTGGGTGAAAAGGGGAGGTGGTCGGGTGAGGGAGGGGGAGGGACTGGGTGTGTTTGTTTTTTTTTTTTTTTTTTGTATGAGTTGATGGGGTGTGTTGTGGTGAGAAATTTTGTGAAATGGATAAAATAGGGATATTATGATAATTGGGAGGGTGTGTGTATGAGAAATTTCAATTGTAAGAGGAGTGTAGAGGCTTGAAGAGAGAAAAAGTGAGAAAAGGGTATGCAAATAACAGCTCTCTTTTAAGAAATGACAAAACTCACCCAATGCAAAATTACCATAAGGACAAACTTTATTTTAATAAAAAAAAAACCCAAACCCTAGCCCACCCATCCCAGCCACTCGCCTCAGTCCCATGGCCACTGCCCAGCCCCACCGACCATCGCCCTCGCCCCACCCAGACATAGTCTGCAACCCCATTGGCCGGCTAGCCCGCCACCTCCCTCTATTTCTCTCTCCTATCTCCTTCCCATCTTTCTCTCTCTCTCTCTCTCTTTCTCTCTCTCTCTCTCTCCCTCTCTCTCTCTCTCTCTCTCNCTCTCTCTCTCTCTCTCTCTCTCTCTCTCTCTCTCTCTCTCTTTTCCTCTCTTCATTTATGCCTTAGCCACTCTCTCTCTCTTCGGGTCCCCTCCCACCTCCAACTTGACCCCATCGTGCGCCGCTGCTATCCCGAGTGACCTTGCCGGCCTCCCTTCCCTTTATCTATTCCTTTATCTCTCCCCCTCTCTCTCCTTCCCCATCTCTCTCTCTCTCTCTCTCTCTCTCTCTCTCTCTCTCTCTCTCTCTCCTTCCCCCTCTTTCTTCTTTCTGTCTTTCTTACTCTTTTCTCCTTTGTTTCTCTCCCTCTCTCTGATTTGATGCAGACTCCAGATCGGCGGACGTCGACGATGGTGAGAGAATGAGTGGTCGCCTACAGAAAGGGAGAAAGGAGAGAGAATGAAAGAGAGAGAGAGAGAGGTAAGAGATGAGTGAAAAAGGGAGGGGGAGGAAGAGATGAGTTGCCATCTCCGGCGACGAACCGGCAGTGGGTGGCTGTGTACAAGGGATGGGTTGGGTTTGGTGGCTGTTAGGGTTTTGTTTTTAGGTGAGGTTATGTGGTAAAATTGAGGGTGTGTAGAAAGAAATTAAAAAAAATTAAAAAGTGGTATAAGGTGTGTAGAAGTAATGGGTGTGTAATGAGAAGAAAAAGGGTGTAAAATAGCAGGCCTTTTTTTTTTCCTCTCTTTGCAGCCTCCCTCTTCTCCTTTCCTTTCCCCTTATTCTACTTAACTCTAAGCTTGTTTGTTGACGTCAAAAATCTTTGTTTTCATGACTTTGAAATTTGAGCACTCTATTGCCCTTAATTTAATAATTGGTTTTTTATCATGTTACCTACCTGAACTTTAACTCGTTTTTCACTTTACCGCCAAATAAATTTTTTGACTCGATGTACCTTCTAAAAATAAGGCTATTTTGGTCTTTTTATGTTAATTTACTGTTCATCATCTTCAACCTCAAGCCTCATGTTTTTCAATTTTTATCTCAACTTCACCCCTACTTTTGACTCATCAAATTTTCACCAAAAAAACAAGCTTATACTCATTTTAAAAGTATGCAAATACTTTTTATAACTATACAAAGATTACTCAATATGGACAGGTAAAATGCAAGATAATTGGTCTCAAAGGTAGGTACCTGAAACTGTCCAAAATTTGCAGATTTCCCAAAATTCATCCAACTTCAATTCTCTTCGATTCTCACCATCCAATTCGGTTCCTAAGGCTAAGGAATGATAAATTCTAACTTATACTTCAATTAAAATCATAGAAAACTCGACCAAAATGAATGAAAATCAAAAATCCAAAACTAAAAATTTACTCTCTACACCCCAACCCGAAAATCACTTCAATTCTCCTTCAAACTGTAGGTTGTTTGTAATCCTATAAACATCTCTAACAATTATATAAACCTCACCAAAACAGATTTCATCACCAAATTCGAAATCAAAGAAAAACAGAGTGTATGGAATTGGAGTTTACCTCTTATTCCTCATTTCCTTTCTCCTTTCTCTTTCTCTATATTCCTCTTTTGTCCCTTTCTCTCCTTCTTCTCCTCTTTCTCTGGTTTTTCCTTTCTTCTTCCTTTTTCTTTCTTTCTCTCGAGTTCTCTTTGGTTCAGCTGGGTTTGATATTCTAAGTTGTATTTAAAACCCCAGCCTTATACCACCAACACCACACCACACCACCACAAACACACACCTCACTTAAACCACCACCTAGCCACCTCTTAGAATAACCAATCAAAACTATACTCTAAAACAACGAAAGAAAATAGATAAGTGTAGAAGCTACTATCTTCTACATGTCCAAATTTTTTTTTAAACATAAATATAAAAATAATTGCAACTAATTAGACAAAATTATTAGCTAATTTAATAAAAACTGAGTTATTTCATTTTACTTCTCTTGATTTTGATTTCTTAGTTTTGAGGTTTATGTTCTTGATAGAGATTTTGAAGGAAATTGAAGGAATTTAGAGTTGGGTGATATTTGGGATGATGAATTTGAAGGAAATTGAAGTTAGGTGAAATTTGAAAAATCTGTAATTTTTTTAGATAATTTGGCAGTTTCGGGTAGCCTAGTTTGTGACCCATTATCTCGAGTTTCATTGCTTATTTTTGAATTATTTTTATATGATTGTAAATATGAGATTCATAGCTTCAAATCAATATAATATTGTTGATTTTGATGGAGATTTGATGAGTCAAAAGTAGGGGTGAAGTTGAAATAAAAATTAGAAAACATGAGACTTGTGGTTGAAGATGATGAACAGTAAATTAACATAAAAAGACCAAAATAACCTTATTTTTACAAAAAATGTGACGGAATTAGACGGGAGGTCTCACATTGAAAATATTTTAAAATTCATGTGGCACATCGACTCAAAAAATTTATTAGGTGGTAAAGTGAAAAACGAGTCAAAGTTTAGGTGGGTAACATGATAAAAAGCCTTAATAATTTGATAAAAGGTTTTTTTACATTTTACCCACCTGAATTTTGGGGTCGATCTCACTTCACCACCTAAAAAAAAATTGTGTCAGTTTATCACATGAATTAAAAATTTGTTGCAGTGTAGCACCTCTGGCTCATTTTGTCTAAACTTTTGTTAAAAATAAGGGTGTTTTGATCTTTTTTAAGTTCCTATTGTTAGAATAAAAATGGTTTTTTTACATTTTATCCACTTTGACACAATAAAAACTAACTTGAAAAATACCAAAACACATTTTTTTTCAACAAAAGTTTAGACAAAATGAGCTAGAGATGTTGCATTGCAACAAATTTTTAATTTAGGTGTTAAAGTGAGATCAACTGCAAAGTTCAAATGGGTAAAGTATAATAAAGCCCAAATAAAATAGAGAGATAACACTAGAAAGAAAAAAAAATTGAAATAGATAAATGATGAAGAAACTTGAAAGAAAAGACATTAGTAGAGACCCACAAAAAACTTGTAATGGATCATGCATCAGTAAACGTGGAAGAAGCATCAGCAATAAAGGTTGATAGCTAGGGCTCACAAGAAAGAAAATGGGTTTTGCTTTTGAAGTTCAATCTTTGACGTCAATTTGATCTTACGTCCAATACATTTTTTTATAAAAAAAATTTTAATTATATAATTTTATAAAAAAAGTCTGCCAAACTCTACAAGAGTCAATAAAATTCTACAAAATTTTATCTTTTTAAAATTCTATAGAATTTTAATAATTTGATGGAGTCTATAAAAGTCAATATAAATTTATAAATTTCACAAAAGTTTATCACTTAAAAAAGGTCTATAAAAGTCAATAGAATTATATGTTGAATACACTTATTGCCGAGTCCTTTTACAATGATGAAGTGATTTTGATTTTGATTTATGTATGAAAAGTGACCTGATTCCTATCCGAATAGTGTTGAGAGTGATTTTATATTTGTTGTATTCGTAGTGGAGAATAATATTATTGTACCAAATTAAATTAGGCCTAATCTTGATTAATTGACCATTAATTTTTAATTTATAAGCTAATTATTTATGGAAATGATACTAATGTCATTATTTTAATAAAATCTTTAAAAAGAGTCCAATTTTACATATATTTACAAATAAATTATCTTGATCTAATGCAGCATTTAATAAAGATTAATGAACCAAAATTTCACCCACAAATTTATTACATTTCAAAGGTTAATGAAGTAAAGGAGGTATATATAGAAAAAAAAAAAAAAAAGTGAAAATAGCTGTTGGATTCAATGTCATAATTTTTAGAATATTTTTCAAATTTTTCTAGATTTTTTCGAATTTTTTTTTTCAGTAGTTTAATTAATTTAAACAAATAATTAAAGAAATGATGAATTCTAATTGGCCAAAAAAACAAAATGATGAATTCTAATGGGCCAAACACATGGGCTCCGCGTCAACATCAGCTATTTGACACTATTTGTCTCTCCTCTCTCTCTTCACGTGGGCCGACCCACAATGAATAGGAATCAGAATTAGTAATGTTTATATATGGGCATCGCTAATGGGTATCAGGCCGAATAAAAATCACTCTCCAACCCATTATGATTAATGATTTCTATTTTTGAGTCCAATAAATTAGAATCAAAATCAAAATCAATGTCTCACTGTGGATGCCCTTAGGGCCTCCTAAATCCTAGAAACAGTCCTATTTGTATCATACTCATGATGACCCTTTATAATCGTGATGAACCCAAATAGCAGACATCTAGGCCTAGATCCGCCTCATGTCTGTGCCGTACTCATGCGAAACCTTTTAACCAATCGAACACATGCCTTGCACATAGTTATTGTTCCTTTGATTTTATGGATTTAAAATTTTAGATTATTTTTTCTTGTTTATTATTAAATTTTTAAAATTGTTTAGTTTGAAGAATTGTATTTAAAAAGAAGAAAAAAACAATGATAAATGGGATGTGCTTAGTATGAGACCATTGTGTGCTCGTGCTCGGTTGGTGCATGAAATCATGATATGCAATGTCTATGACCAGATACTTGGACCCCACTGCGTATAAATACTTCGTATAAACTTGTGTTGGCCCTCAAGTCTATAGTTGTATTGTGCTCCAGTCCAGCCACCGATTCATACTTGTAACCCATAGCAGAACCTCAATAGGTTAGGGTTTGAACAACAAACTAGGATGAGTTTTCCTATCCAAACTTAGGAGGCTTATGAGACCATCTCATGAGTTTTAGGCTCTTTTGAGTACTTAATTAAGTTAATATAATGATTTTAGCAAAATGTCATTGGTTTAGTACTTCAATTTGGGTTTTTGACTAGAACAAAATCAACATTTCAATCATGGGTTGGTGCTTTAGTTGGGTGTGCGGGTGAAGGGTTGGTGGGGGAAGTGGGAAAGCAATCAGTAGATCATATTTATATACAAATGGATTAAGCATCAAAAGACATCTATTTGTAAAATAATTTTCATATCTTTATGGCACAAGCATCACAAGACACAAGCTTAAACTACTCTATCCAATGCCCTACTTGATGGACTTAAGGTTCCAAAGATTAATTATTATCAAAATCGAGTCTCCTTATCTTCTTTCTTAATGCTTTCCTCCAATATATAATTCACATTAAAATCGTTTGAAAAATTATAAGAAACACAGTTCATATATTCCTTCTAGGCTAAGCGACACTAAACTCTGTTAATCTCTCAATCCTCAAAAAGGAGACTGGATTATGAAATACACAAATGAACAGTGGCTCTTGGATGTGAGCATTTGAAAGACATCCAAGCTTTGCATTTCAGAACACAAAGAAGATAATCAACCTTCAACTTACGGTCAATAGAAGTAGATCAACTGGATTTAAAATTTTTAACCATTTGATTTAACATCAAATACCTGTATTTGTTGAGTTCTAAAATGCCAGCGAAACTCAAAGTTTTATGTAGTAAAATCTACATCATTCAACAACAAAGTTGAAGGGTCTTGCACACAAATTTGATTTATAATTTATGTTTCGTTTTTTTATTTTCTCAGATTTCGACATTTGTTCCATTGTTTTGACTTGAGGGCTCTTGCACACAAATTTCTTGCACCTTCTGTAAGTGTAATATTCAGTAAGCATAGTTTAATGGATGAGAATTCAATGTTTCATAAATAAATCTGTTGAAACCCCCCACAACAGGTACACCTTAATGTCACTTCCACCAGGCAACCAACCATTAACTATATAGAATCACTAAAGTTGAAGATGGTGATCCTAGTGAACCTAGATATTTAACTATATATTTGTTGTAAGGATTATGTTTGCAATGCTAAGATGTGTGATTCCAAATGTGAATGCAATATATAAAGGTGAAATATTAAATTGAAACAATGAATTCAGGCAAGCTGAGAAAATTTCCAGAAATTGGAAAAATGGGCTGGGAAAAGAGATGCAAGATGCAAACAAACAATTACTAAGAATATGCTTCTTCAACTACTATTTGACCATTCTTAGTATTTAAAGCTCAATCAGCTCTTAGGGTTTAACTCTTTGATACTTTCTCACCAATCAGCTTTCTTGTTGAATTACTCTCAATCAAAGGAATCCTCATAATAACTCTAATAAATTTGTGTTTCTTATAAAAAAAAATAAAAAATAAAAACCAAAAAGAAAAACAAAACAAAAGGAAACAAAAGGAATCTTCATAAAAAGGAAGTAAAATCAGCATTTCCTCACAAACAATTATGAAATGTTTCCTTCAAAACCTCTATACGGTATGCCAATTGGAAATTCCAAATTCAATCAAGAAATAGCAAATCAAAAAACTCTTTACAGAAATCTAAAGAGAATGTATTTGGAGCAAAAATATAAAGAAATTTCTCAAAAAGTAGAGACTGCAGTTTCCAATTAAAGACTGAGTTCTGCAGTCTCATGCATTTGCACAGGTTTTCTGCAAAAGAGTGAGTTCTGCAGAAGAGTCAATTATCTCTCTAACCCTATCAGAAACAAGATCAATAACTGTCTGGGGGAAACACCCATAGACAGTTTCTCCATTTGCAATTAACTGCTTGATCGATCTTGGCAATTACACAATCCATATCCTGTAATACATCCTCCTCTGTGGGTGTAGGCTTAATCGGCTTTGAAAGAAACAAATGAAGATCTAAAAGGTTAGGCATATCTTCAGATGTCACAAGAGAATATACAGTACCAGTCCAACCAGCCCTAGCAGTACGGCCTACTTGATGGACAAAAAGTTCAGGCTTTGGGGAACATAGGTGAGAAATTTATATTCGAATTTGGGGAAAAACGTAATGTTTTTGGGAGACTAAATAGTCAGGAGAGCATTCGACAAGCGGAAAAGAGGTGATGGATGTGTGGGCCCGTGTCAGGTGGACATGTGTCGCTCATTTGGCGGGAAAGGTATGCTGGGTTGGCGCCACGTCGCTAATTAATCCCGTCAGCAAAAGCCAAGTTGACATTTAACTGATCTCTCAACAAATCGATGGATGGAAGTCCATTTTTCAATTTAGATAATAAATCGAGTGTATATTTGAAATATTTTAAAGTTTGTGGACCCCGTTGAAATGACATATATAGTTATGCGTCTAAATTGAATTTATGCCTACATTTTTTATTGATTGGGCTTAGTGTCAAATCGGCCCTTTAAAAGCCACAAGGCACGACATGAGTAAATGGAGACCATCGGTTTGGTTCGGTTGTTACGATTTTTTGAAGATCAAAACCGAACGGAACCTAAGGGATGGTCGGTTCAATTCCGTTTTTGGTCAACCGGTTCGACTAACTTTTTTCAGTTTAGTTTGATTTGGTTTGGTCGGGCTTTCGGTTTTTAAACCCACCCCTACCATAAAGCACAGTACAAACACTATATATATAAGCTAAATACCGCAAGAAAATGAGCAGAAATAGGCTCGAACTATGCACGACTCGTTGACCATTGGTTTTTCACCTTCGTAAAAAAATTCTCAACCAAGAAAAAAATGGTAATATTTAATTATAAAAGAAAATTCATAGAGTAAGTTTTCTCACCCTAAAATAACAATAAAAAAATAAAAGCATGTGGGTTGGCCCGTTTAAGACAAGGCATGAGCTCGAAATGGCCCTAGGCTGTAGGCTGTGCTGAACTTAGATTTTAGCTATATGGACCAACACGAGCATGACACAAAAGCACGAATAGGCTCCACTTAAATGGGTCAGACTGGCATGGCACACCCGTTTGACACCTCCAATTAGGCTATTATAGGTTTATAGTCACCCACTCTTGCATGCGGCTCTTTCCATTTATGTTGTTACGTAATCTAGTAAGAAAATAAAAATGTTAGAGGGCTATTTCAATTACCATTCGGTCTAGTCACTAGTGGTGGTAGTCAGTCTCTGCCTCGTGGGATGAAGTTTCGAGTCCAAATATCATGGACAACAAAAGTCATTCATTAATAAAAAATGAAAAAAGATATCACTGATTAATTTTATTTATCGACAATTTACAACTTTATCCTATTGTGAAACTACTTAGAAATGCTTAAGATTGAAATAAATAAAATTACATAAAATATTAAGCGACAATGCCTCTATTAGAAGAGTCAAACGGGTCATATAATTATGACTCGACCATTTTAAATTAGCATGTTCAAGCTTCATATTTAGGCCCGTGCCCTGAGGCTAGGTGGGTTAGGCAACTGCCTACGGCTTGGTCGAAAATAACGTCACTTATAGGATATTGGCCCACTAGTTCAATGAAAAAATAGAAGCCTTTTTTTTTTTATAGTACTCAAGTAAATTTGGACTCATTGTTCCTTACCAAAAATAAAATAGGTCTCTATATATTTTTATAGGTCTATTAATTTTAACTACTAAATTTTAATAACTTTTTGGTTTAGGTACCAAAATTAAATAGCATTTTAAATTAGATACTAGTTGAAAAGTCAAACAAATTAATAAAATAAAAAGTATTAGAATTTACAAATATTACATCACATGCCACTACAATAAAAAAATAAAAATAATATTACATCACAAATATTATATTAATTTATACTATATTGTATTATAAAAAATAAAAAAATCAATCCAGTTACAACTTAATTGTGATTGTCTTGGTAAATTGAAAAAGACAACTCACACCACTATACCATATATTATTAGGTCCATTGATTTTAACTACTAAATTTTAATAACTTTTTAGTTTATGTACCAAAATTAAATAGCATTTTAGATTAGGTACTAGTTGAAAAGTCAAACAAATTAATAAAGTAAAAAATATTATAATTTACAAATATTACATCACATGCCACTACAATAAAAAAAAATAAAAATAATATTACATCACAAATATTACATTAATTTATACTATATTGTATTATAAAAAATAAAAAAATCAATCAAGTCACAACTTAATTGCGAATGTCTTGGTAAATTGAAAAAGACAACTCACACCACTATAACATATATTATTTTGAGTAAAAGTATTGTTTTGACCTCTATTTATACTATATTGTAGTATAATTTCTCTAAAAAAATTCAATTAAGTCACAACTTAACTGTGATTGTCTCACAACTTAGATGTGACTGTCGTTTAGTCACAACTAAATTTGAAGTTGTGAGTGTCGTACAGTCACAACTAAATGTGAAGTTGAGATTACATTAGCAAATTTTCAAAATAATATAAAAGCCTCAAGAGCAATTTTGTCAAAACCTTATAAATTTTAACTAACACTCTTCATATGTGGGCCAAAGGATAAAAATGTCAAATGGAAAAGGCTCAAATCAAAGGGGCTAACATATTTGTGACCTAATCTAAACACTACATTTAAATTTGGTAGTTCAATTGAAATATTATATGGTCTTCATGCTATACCAAAAAATTATTGGGATTTGGTATTTAATCCTAATTTTCTATATTTTTATTTATTTGTAAATTTGTAATAAACTACAAAAATTTACAGTAAATTATTTTAAAGCATATTTTACAGTTTTGAATGATAAATAAACGCATCTAAAAGGTTGCAAGAACAAATATGTTCACTTTTTGACAAATAAGCATACGTTATAACTTTCTCCTTGTTTTTGGTGCCGAGCACTTGGCATGTTTTAAAAAAAAAAAAATATTGGGCAAATTGTCATTATTAGTAACAGTCATGTTTACGTTATAACACAGGTGGATATGACTTCATAAGCTTTAATTTTGTGTTTTATGTTGGTTTCACTAGTTTTTTACATGTTTATATAAGAAAAGACATAAGGTATATTTATAAGTATTATTTGTATGTAGTTCAAATAGCTACTGTTGTAAGGTGGCAATTACCGAGTACTCAGTGAACAATGTCGAGTGTATTGAGTTAGGAGCGCATTGTAGCGCCTGGACTGAATTATCAGCCTTATTTTTCAATTGGACTAAAAAAAAAATAGATAACCCAAAAATTTATTGATTTATTATTTCGAATTAGTTTAGTTATTGAATGGGGTTCTACAAAGGACCTCAACTTTTAGTCTTGTCTAGGGCCTCCTAAATCCTAGAATCGCCTTATTTGTATCATACTCGTGGCGACCCTTTATAATCGTGATGAGCCCAAACCTTAAACCAGTTGGACACATGCCTTAGCACATAGCTATTGTTCTTTTGATTTTATGAATTTAAAATTTATTTTAGATTATTTTTCTTGATTATTATTAATTTTTTAAAATTGTTTAGTTTGAAGAATTCTATTTAAAAAGAAAAAAAAAAAAAAACAATGATAAATGAGACGTGCTTAGTATGAGACCATTTTGTGCTCGTGCTAATATGGCTGGTGCATGAAATCGTGATATGCCATGTCTATGACCAGATACTTCGACCCCATTTACTTGTATCAACTCGTGTTGGCCCTCAAGTCTATAGTTGTATTGTGCTCCAGTCCAGCCACCGATTCATACCTCTAGGATGAGTTTTCCTATCCGAACCTAGGAGGCTTATGAGACCATCTCATCAGCTTTAGGCTCTTTTGAGTACTTAATTGAATCAATACAATGATTTTAGCAAAATGCCATTGGTTTAGTACTTCAATTTGGGTTATTGACGAGAACAAAATCAACATTTCAATCTGGGTTGGTGCTTACATTTTCAGAACACAAAGAAGGAATACAGGAATACAAATTCAACACTACATTGAAGCAACAAATGACAATTGGCTGGGTTCGGGTGGCAATCAGGAGTTCAGGATTAACAACTTGAAAACTGAGCAGTCAGCCCAATACACTAATTAATTAAAGACAGAATTTCGGGAAAATAATGCATCAAAAAAGTCTTTCCACCGTGCTTGGATTCTTTGTAAGTAAGCTGAACCTGCAACATCAAAACAATCGCCAACTAGTAACGAAATTCCATGTTGAGTGCGTGTATATGTATGTAGGTATGTATGTAAGTATGCATGCATGTGTATACTGATAGCATTAACTCAACAGTTACCTTGAACTATTCATGTGTTTGCTCTGAAATATCAAATCGGACAACAACACTAGTTATGTTGTCTGAGCTCCCTCTTGCATAAGCTTCTTGGATGAGTTTTTTAGATGCTTCTTCTGCATCTGTTATGTCCTGCACTATAGCCACAGCATCCTGAAAATGACGAGACAGCACTTTTAAGATGTTAAGAAAGAGTTCCATAAAAATCTGACGAACAGAGCAAAGCATTTGCCATGCACGAGATACAGAGAAGATAATCAACCTTCAACTTACGGTCAATAGAAGCAGATCAACTGGATTTAAAATTTTTAACCATTCGATTTAACATCAAAATACCTGTATTTGTTGAGTTCTAAAATGCCTGCGAAACTCAAAGTTTTATGTAGTAAAATATACATCATTCAACAACAAAGTTGAAGGGTCTTGCACACAAATTTGATTTATTATTTTTGTTTTCACTTTTTTATATTCTCAGATTTCGACATTTGTTCCAACGTTTGACCTGAAGGCTCTTGCACACAAAATTCTTGCATCTTCTAGTGTAATATTCAGTATGCATAGTTTAATGGATGAGAATTCAATGTTTCATAAATAACTCTGTTGAAACCCCCCACAACAGGTACACACCTTAATGTCACTTCCACAGAGCGCGGGTGATAAGAAGAGGAAGCCCCACTAGGCAGCCAACCATTAACTATTTAGAATCACTAAAGTTGAAGATGGTGATCCCAGTGAACCTAGATATAAGTTTAACTATTGTTGTAAGGATTATGTTTGTAATGCTAAAATGTGTGAGACATACATCTAGAATGGTGAACAAATCAAGGTAGCAATTAATACTAGTCCCTCAAAATAGGTTCCCATCCAAGCATAATGTCCACAACTTGAAACGATTACATCTTTCTCTAGAATGGTGGATTTGCAATGGAAGGGCTCATTGGCCAACCATTTAAGTATTAAGTACAATATATTAGTTTCCAAGATAATATAAGACGTGCATTCATTATCTAAAAAGAAGAATTCTCCAAAAAAAAACTA
This sequence comes from Dryas drummondii, assembly GCA_003254865.1. NCBI lineage: Eukaryota > Viridiplantae > Streptophyta > Magnoliopsida > Rosales > Rosaceae > Dryas > Dryas drummondii. The sequence goes on along the minus strand of QANW01011014.1, from coordinate 899,704 downwards.
ATAGACTTACTTTTTATTCTAGACGGATAGTTCTAAATATATGTATGCGATTAGGGTAATGTTCTCTTACCAGATATCTGACATGTTATGTTGCTAGACTCTCAATCAGAAATCACTCACTCAAACAAGAGTATAGATCAATGGTCCAGATTGATAATATAACATGCCAGATTTTTGGACAAGAGAAAATTTCCTTATCTGTATATATCCTATCTATTATTAGGGCTACTGGCCCCTTCACACACTCCTAAAAATTGCGAATCTTTTGTTTAATTTTAACTCACAATAAATATTTATTGTTTTACTCTTAAATTAAATGATTTATTTTACGTTTCTTTTTATGCCACAATCCCTAACTTATCTATTATAAAGGAAATAAGAAATTTATGCTATTTGAAATCATACTTTTGTTTATAGAAGAGAAAAGAGAAAGGGGAGAGAGAGAGAGAGAGAGAGAGAGAGAGAGAGAGAGAGAGAGAGAGAGGAACGGGGAGAGGGGGAGAGAGAAGTTCCTAATTAGTTGGTGGGCAATAACTATTGTTAGTGGATTTTTTAGATTTTTTTATTTTTAGTTTTATTTAAATGGCTTTTTACCTAATAGTTGTATTAGAAAAGGGTATTTCGGGATTTATAAAAAAATAATTGTAAAGTTACCATTTGAGAGAGAGAGCAAAGGAAGAACAAAATAGTGGTTCTGATTTTAAATTAGGGTTTAGTTTGGAGTTGGACACTAAAGCATGATCATATATTACATCAACTTCAAATGCTCAATTAACAAAAAAGAAAGATGTAGGAAGAGTTTCTTAAACAAAAATATTTTCAAATCACAAATTCATTGCTAAGATAAGTTCCTTTTTCCATCTTTAAGTGCTAATCAAATCAAATTGATTTGATGCAAGCTTTTACTTATACACACCTTGCATTTGTACAAGTAATTATGAGAAAACCACTCACTATATGATGATTTCATAGTTCTGTGCCATCGCAACTGGGCTGCTAGATCATCAGCCATCATCACAAGAAGCCTAGAGTTTGAATCTCAGTGACCAATAAGGCTCCCTAGCTAGTAAGACCTCAACCACCAAATAATACCACCTTTTAAAGGCAATTTAATAGAAAATAAGCCCAATGGCCAAAAAAAAAAAAAAGAAAATAAGCCATTAATCAGTATTGGTTCCATCAAAGCAAGGTCTGAAGAGGTGAAATCTAAATATGGTTAGGTTGGCATTGCATAAAATGGCTGCTCTCGGGAACCTGACTGATTCACTTGCACTTAATATCCCAAAAGATAAAAGAGAAAAATTCTATATTTAGTAAAGATTAAGACAAATGATAGAGAGAGACAGTTTCACATGCTACGTATAAAAAGACCCACTGTATCTCTTCCAAAAATTCAAGATGACAAATCCAAGAAAATCATTATCTATGAGTAAAGTAATTCAATACATGCACTCGCCTTATTTGATATGACATTCCAAAGTCCATCGCTTGCGATAATTATAAAATCTACGCCCTCAATTTCTTCTTCCTACGCATGAGTATAAAAGACAAGCATATGAACAAATACACACAGGTATATGTGTAAATAAATGAGTAGTTAGCTTAAGATTTCAGATTACCTGAATTTCTGGCTCTGCGACAACAAATGGTTTAAGTACTTTGTCTCCAAATGCACGGGAAACAGCAAGAACACCACCAACCCGCCATGTTCCTGGCAAGTTTAATGAAGCAAAAAAAATAAATAAATAAAAAAGAACAAGTTTGGAATTGAAATTGTTTCCAGCCTGCACTGAGGCCATCTGGGATTACTGTGATATTAAAGAACTCAAAAACTATCTGAACAAATATAGATAACATGGTTATGTATTCATCAGTGTGTGTAATGCAGGTAGTCCCTGTTTTCTGCTGTAACCGAAGACCAGTACATCTGAAGCAGAAAGCCTCCAATCCACATTAAATGTAACTCAACTACAGCTTTTACTCACTGCTATTTTTCATTTAATAAATGATAATAGCTAACATCTTAGTATGGAAAGGGGGAAAGTAATCACATAGTATAATCTTGCACACATGGATGGGGGGAGCAACATGCAGCAAAAGATTGTTGGACAAATTAGTCAGGCTACTGTTGGGCATTTTTGATATTAATACAATTAGGAGAGGTTTGGGGACTAAGAACTAGAAGGTGCATGATAAGCCTACAGTGCCACAGCTGGACAATATATTTTCCTGACCACCTAAACAAGATAACAAGGCCATAAGCGCATTTGATCATAGAAATTTTGCTGATAGTACTACAGGAAAGATGGTCAGTGAGGTAATCCCAATTAGGGAGCAGAGGATGGGAATGAATAATAACCCCTGCCATATAAGGCAATTCCCCCCTCCCCCCACATGAGTGACTTGATTTTGGAAACTTTAATTATATTAAATATTCTTTTTATATAATTCTTTTGCAACATTCATGAAACATGTATGTGTTATTACTCTTTCAGGTGATAAACATGAGTCTCAAATGGTTTAAAATTACAAATTGAGCTTAATTTATGTCGATCAATAAAAAAAATATCTACAAATATGTAAGTCAAATATGGAAGCGTCAGTCACCATATTAAGGCCATGATCAACAGGTGGCACAAATATTAAGAAAACACCACCTTCCCACTATAAGCATACATCAAATTTGCTAACTACACAATCGAAATAGAGCAGCTTACCTGCCCAAAGAATGAAACCTCCAGCCTCTTCAATTCTTTGGCGTTCATCAGATCTATCAGGTTTATGATCAATGGACAAGGGGATAGCTACAGTAAAACACAATAATTATCATGTCACAATTAACGAGTGGAAAAGAAGAAAAAAGTTATATTGTTCAAGAACGGTTGTGTTGTATGCACATGTATTTTGATTGAAAAATGTTCATATTTTAAGTTACTTAATGCCAATAAAGGTCATCCTTAACTTACTGGTCATTTAAAAAAAGCAGCGAACATATGACAAAGACATTAATCAACTAAGCCAAGTTGAATAAGAAATTAAAAAGTAAAATTCTCATATCATTTCCCCATTTTTAGTTATATTTTGTCCCGAAATTTGTTACAAAATAAATTATATAGCTGTTATAACCCAAATGAGACCCACAATGAGTCCCACCCTTAGCAGAGAAGACAGCAACCTGAACCAGCTCTGCCGGCGACGACTCTTGAATCACCGACATTTGCAACAAAAATTCTATCCCCTAACAGCAAAGCGGTTGATGCAGTTGAGCCAGCATCTCTATGATGGCCTTTCTCCTCATTAAGGTAATCAGCATCTGTCTGTTTAAATACTTCAACTGCAGTCATAAACACATCACTGTCTTGTGATCCACACGGAAGAAAGATTAACATGAAATAATGAATTCAATAGGCATAAATAAAGAACAAAAAAAGAAAAAAAAAAAAGAAATCAGTTGACTACACACCAATAGCTGCCTTTGTGTCTTTGAAAAAATCTGGGTGGCTACTCAAATTTTTGAAAAGGTTCTTTTTGAGATATTCCGCAGTCCTTGAACCTCCATGACCTGAAGAAAGGAGCACAGTATAAGCAGAAAAGAGAAGGGGGGAGGGAGGTTATGCAAACATCTAGACTCTTCCTAACTCTTAGAAAGAATTCTTTCATCACTAGAATACATTAATCATTAAGATAGTACCCTTAAAGAAAGGGAACATGTGCAGAAGCAGGAATAAAACACTATCAGCTTATTCTGACTTTCTGTGTCTGATGAGAATAAACCTAAAAGAAAACATGCTACAAGGGATAGGTGATAGAAACTTGTACTGTACCATCAAAAACACCAAAAAAGGCAACCATCTGACCATCAATGTCTGATATATCTGCCTCAAAATAATCCTCCATCGAAGGTCTTTTACCCTTGAAACTGGAATATCCATAGCTGAACTTTGCAATGCGGCTACCAGAGAGAAAGCTAATTCCAGATACAAGAGAAAAAAAAAAAAAAAACAATTAGGTCGTACACATAACTTTACAACTATCAGAATTCTGTACCGAATACACTACATAACTGTTCCTTTTACAAAGGCTGAAGAAATATTTTGAGAAACCAAAAAAATTACCCATCCGATTCATACTTAAAGTCATTAAAAACAATGCTTTAATACTCTAAAAGCCTCACAAACATAATGAAAGCAGGATTACAAAGTCAAAGATCATAATATCATATAACTCAACCCTGAACAAAAATATATAGAAACCTCAGATTTTTCCTTATATGGGATTGGTCCAGGTTTTAATTTAGCGGTCAGAAACAACCTCAACGATTGCACCGAGTTTCAAAGTGTATGACAAAAACTCAATTTTAATGCATGCAATGATCTTGTCATTTGAATTTGTTTACTATGTAGATATTGGTCAATTTCTCCACACTTCTATTCTTAATCTTCATTTTTCTTCGCCAGTTGGCAATGTTTGTAGAGGAATTATCAAACATTAACAGGTCATTAGGGAACAAAAATGGGATTCAATCATTCAAAAGAGTATTTAAATAAAAAATGAAAACCCAATTGAAAATTACCCCCTCTTGGGTTCCAGAGAATTGGGAAACTACTAAAAAATAATTAAATGCATGAATTCCAAGAATTTATAGAAGAAAAAGATTTCGGACAAATTAAACCAACAATTCAACAAAAGGCAACGATATATATGGTTTCAGAGACAGTGAAAGAACCCAATAAAAACAAAGAGCTACCCAACAAGGCAATAATTTCAAAGACAATAAAGAATCAAAATAGTAAGAAATGGGTTTGGGAAAATGAGAAGGAACGAACCTGATCCCGCCACCGCTGTCGAGTGGATCTGGATTGTTGGATACCATTACGGTCTCTGCTGCAAGTGGTGGTGGTCTTCGTGGGGCCTCTACTTTAAGGGAAGCCCCAGAAGTGGCTGAGGAGGAGGAGGCAGTGGTGCTTGTGGTGGTGGCAGAGTCTTGTGTAGTTGTGTTCATGGTGCCATTGGTTTTAGTTTGTTTTGCTCGTTTTGTTGTATATAAAGAGAGATTGGTTTGATTTTGTTCGACTTTTACATAAAGAAGGACAGATTTTAGAAAGACTAGAACATTTATATAGGATATTAATTAATAAATATATTTATATGGATAATCATTGACCGTGCAATGTTGGCTAAGAAAAGACAAAAACTATAAAAAATATAAAACAGTAAAATAATAATATAAAAGAAAAAAAATTTAAGAAACCTCCCTACTTACAAGTTGAGGTGGGTAAACAATTGGACATTGAAATTCTTAAGTGATTACTAAGGGTGAATAGGTTTAATAAAAAATTTATTCCAATTTTAAATTATCAAGTTGATTAAATATTCAGCAGATTAAATTACCAAAAAAAAAAAAAAAATCAACTTAAGCAACTATATCAACAATCAATCATAAAGTATACATGAGATCCGTTGACGTGGAAAATTCTATACAAGGTAAAACCACGAGACTAAGTTCAAAGAAAACAATCCACTAGATAACCTGAAAAATTAAAATTAGTGACTCGATCCACTATTTCTAAAATGGTACTATCACACTCCAAACCCCGAATATGCGACAGAGGCACTGTGAACTACATATAAAACATTCAGTTATATATACTTGAGACATACATGTATAAAGAACACAAAATCATTACTACCTGCAAATCCAAACTAACCATTAGATGAGGAAGACATGGTGGAATCAACAAGCTAGCCTTCTACTCTCTCTACAACTTGAAGCAATTGATTATATGGGGCTCAATATTCTGCAGTATGTATGAGAGCAGGAACTAACTCTATTTTATAGAGGATGTCTCAGCAAGTCCTTCCCATAGTAGACTTTGTGCCGAGATACAATCATGCCCCTCTAAGGTTAAGAGTCCTAGTTCATATCTAGGTGAAGTCCTACAACTTCTATAAGTCCCTCATCCCTTAAAACTTATTAACACAGCTGTCATATAAGGTGAATCCGGATAGACCATGGAGAGCTCAATTCCTTTGTTCTTAGACATGATGAGTTGTTTTGTTTCCTAAGTAAACTAGGTTTGTCCATAAATAATTCTTACATTCTCCCACTTGGACAATACCAGTTTACTCAACAAGAACATCATTGAACAAAAGATCCTTAGTGATCACGTGAGCTACACTAAGCCAAAACTTACTTCAAGACTTGGTCAGTTTTAACCATTAACCTAGAACTGCAGAAAAACATATACTTATCTAAGTATAAGCACTCTGCAATTACTGAAGCTAAGATCAAAACTACATAAGTCACCATCAAAGATATAAGATAAAATCTAAATGCAATGAACTTTGATTGTAAAATCAGAAACCATGAGTCATATACACAGTCCTCTTAAAGAATTAAAAAAAAAAATTACTGGTGCTTCAATTCTGAAGCTTTTCCACAAGATAAAACATGTGGTTTCTACATTGTGGAGGTTTTTGTAAGGGTCTGCTTAGTGCTCTTCCAAGATATAGCTCCTCCAGCCATCATGAAAATATAACCAGTAGTGGATTTGTAATCATCACTGTCACCAGCAAAATCTGAGTCTCCATACCCTACCAGTTCAAGTTCCTCACTTTTTCTATAAACCAACATGTAACTCTTAGTCTTTTGTAGATATCTCAAAACCTTTTTCCCTGCTACCCAATGTTGATGACCTGGATTGAGCTGAAACCTACTAAGCATTGAAACAGAGTATGCAAGATCAGGTCTAGTACACACTTGTGCATACATGAGACTGCCAACTAGTGAAGCATAAGGTTTAGTGTCCATCGCAGCCTTCTCAATTTGATTTTTAGGACATTGACCTTTATGCAACTTATCTCCTTTGCTCATTGGAGCCTCTCCTGGTGCACAATTCAGCATATCAAACCTTTTAAGAACTGTATTCATGTAATTTTTTTGTGAGAGTCCTAAAAGGCTATGCTGCCTATCTCTGCAACTTAAAATTCCCAAAACAAAAGAGGCTTCTCCTAAATCTTTCATATCGAAACTGTTTGAAAGAAAAGTCTTTGTTTCATTTAAAATATTTAAATCACTGCTAGCCAATAGTATATTGTCTACATAAAGTACCAGAAAAATGTACCTGCTCCCACTTATCTTAAGATAAATGCACTCATCTAAAGGATTTTCTACAAAATCATTCGAAACTACAATTGAGTCAAACTTGAGGTACCATTGCCTTGAAGCTTGCTTTAAGCCATAGATTGACTTTTTAAGCTTACAAACCATGTGCTTAGTACCTTGCTCAATATAGCCCTCTAGTTGTACCATATAGATCTCTTCCCCTAAATCTCCATTCAAAAATGTTGTCTTGACATCCATTTGATGTAGCTCCAAATTAAAATGTGCTACTAAGCTCATGATAACTAGAAAAGCATCCTTGGTGGAGACAGGTGAAAAGGTGTCTGTGTAGTCTATCCCTTCTTTTTGAGTAAAGCCTTTGGCCACTAATCTGGCTTTATACCTTTCTATTTGGCCATCAGATCCTCTCTTTGTTTTGAAAACCCACTTGCAGCCTATAGGTTTGCTATTTCTAGGTGGTTCAACTAAATCCCAAACCCCATTGTTAGACATAGACTCCAATTTCGAATCCATAGCTCTTCTCCAATTCTCTACTTGGTCACTGTTGATGGCTTCTTTGAAACTCAATGGATCACATTTCTCCCCAATGTCTGTTTCTTGTAGATATACCATATAATCTTCTGAAATTGCCGATCTTCTTACCCTTTGTGACTGCCTTCTAGGTGCTTCTTCTACTTGTTGCTGTACTGGTTGCTCTAAGGGTTGGTCTTCTAAGAGTTGATTGTTGGTAATTTTTAACAACAATATTAAAACCTTGCAAGTGCACAAATCAAATGATAGTATAGTAAGCAAGCAAGGGTCATTCCCACAGAGATTGTAATCTAAAGAGATGTTTATCAATGTCACACAAAGAAAACTAGAACACAATTAAACACGAAAACAAAATAAAGATTGAAATCACAAGGACTTCCACACACACACCAACACCAAAGGGGTTTTGATTTAATTTTGTAAATAAAATAAAACAAAACAAGGAAAAGAAAACAAAACATAATTTAAATTAGAGTTTCAGAGAAATTGGTTTAAAATCAATCAAGAACAATAGCTATGACTCACTATCCACCTCCAAACAATCAATCAATCCATAAACAACAATAGATAATCAATTTCTAGCAAGCATATGATGACGACACTCACAACAAGATCATGGCATTTGACTCTAGTTGTATGATTCTCTCTTAAGTGTATGTAAGGTGTATGGCATTTACATCAATACGTGTATTCTTAATTGAAATCCAGTATGGCATCTACTCAAATTAACAATCAAAAATCCATTAAGATCAAAGAGAATATGAGTGTCACAAAAACCCTAAAACATGGCATTTGTTATTAGGAATTCAAGAATCGATTTCTCATAATTAGTTCTTAACCCAATTATTCGTTGCAAACAAGAGCACATTTAATATGGCAATTGACATATGTTCTACAACAATTTAATTCTGATACATGCTTCAAAGTTAGCTACTCAAAGAATCAAAATATCAGAATTCACATAATATAGAGAAACCGAAATCATCACTCTTGTAGAAACTGAAAAATCCATTCAAACTTGTTTATAGAATTGAAATCATGTTTAGGGCTTCAAGATTAAGCCCTAACTAACAAGAAATTAGTTACTCATGTTCTTGGATGAACTCAAAAATAAATACATAAGAACTGAAAATTCAAAGAAGAAAGGAAAAGAAAGAACTCGCTGGCAGCTTTCTCCTCTTGCCGTTGCTCTCCTTAGGACGTGAATCCCTTTGTATGGGGCCTTGGCTGGCTTTTTATATGACTTACATCAAAGTTCTAAACCCTAAAATTGACTGAAAAGTCGTCCAAGAAGTCTTGGTAAACAAGGAATCCAAATAGGAAAGTAAAGATCACAATTCCTAACTCCACAGGGAAATACAGCTCAGCCCAATTGTCACACGATTTGGGGATCTTCGGCCTTCTAGAAAAATCAGTAAAAATATATTTTAGAAAGATAAATGTCTTATCTTTCCAACCATATATGGCACGTAACTTGGAAAATTCGGGAAGGCTTCCGTTTCTTCATATTCACGTAACATGTACGAAACTGTCCTGTCTGCACGTGGGCTAATTTTACTTGTCAAACTGTACCAATTGCCTCGGTAATAAATTCTAGAAAAATCACAGATTGAACTTCAAGGTGTTAGCTTTCATTTCCAATTGGCCTTGCGCTAAAATTCCTCTGAAAAGTTGATTTTCCCTTAAAAACCTTCTAGGAGCGCAGAAAAGCTGAAAATCAGAAAAGTGAAGTAATAAGCCCTTTTTAAATCTAATTTTTCTACAAAACCTAAGTAAAAAGAGTACATAAATGAGTATATTTATGGACTTATCAAATACCCACAACTTAGATTTTGCTAGTCCTCGAGCAAAACAAAACGAAAAATAAAAACAAAAGAACAAACACTCAACGCAAACAAGCGATCGACTAACTTCCCAATATTGATCTCAAAGATAATCACAACCGTTAGCTAACTTCTAAGAAATAAGCAGCAATAACTCAAGACATTATCAAAGGATTAACCAAACTTGAATTGAAAAACTTGGATGTAGTGTGTGAAATAGCCAACATTAATACAACCCACGACTTAAGCTTCACAGAAGTTAAATAACCAAATAAGAACAAGCTTCAACTTCCAATCTCATCACGGATGTTCACTCCAATAAAAGCACTCGAAATTTGACTAGTTATTGTCACTCATAAATATGTGAGAGGAATCAAAGCAATAGGATATACTCACATAATTGAAATAAAAGCTCAAGACAAATATAAAAAGATCTCATGGAAAGATATCACATACTTGAAACATTTAAACCATCCGACCATAGTACTTCCACACCTATTCTCCACATGAGGAACCACACTTCTCCTTGGATCAAGTAGGACTTTCACTAAGGTTGTAATGGGGCTTAGAGTAATAGATGGAACAAGAAAAAGATATGGATGAACAAATTCTAAGGAATTCATAGAGCTTTCCATTATAACATCTTGCACTATGAGCACGAAACTTCATATTGATACTGTCTTGAATTTTTTTTTTTTTCACTAACTACATTAGCTTTCTAATCAACCCATGTAACAAGTGTTAGGCCAATAACTCCCAAGCTAGATAGCTTTAGGGTATTAAGTGTAAAACACTCCTCGGGCTTAAAAACTCGAGTTGAAAAGGCATCGAAATTAATTAATTTTTTTTTTTTGATAGTATCCTTTACTTTCCACATGATTGAACAATTTGTACAATTTTCCCTTAACAACGAAAATACTCTATAGAACTCCTTAGAAGGGTATAGGATAAACATATGATAGATTAAGGTGAGGAAAAATGGGTAAAGAACAAAAAAGCTTACATAAAAAGGCACAAGGGAGTTAACTAGGGTTAAAAGTGATATGTGTTGGCTAGAAAGGCTCAAACGAAAGAAACAAGGCCTATATCACTTCCTTGGATCCATGTGGTTCATGAAATATGCCTCGAATAGATAATGAAAGTAGTTCTAGCAAACAATTTAAACATCCTCAAGTACTTGACCAAAACAAAGAATAATGAGATCACAACGACTTGTAGACAAGAAAATTATCGAATAGGATATAACACTCAAGAATGAAAGGCATAGGCTCAAAAGCTTACATAATAAGGGTTATATAAGTCTACACTAGCCTTATTTGGGAATTTAAATCATGTGAACTCCCCAATTGAACATCATATTAATATGGCCATGTGCAAAAAGATTTACCAAGTTAAATCACAAAATTATGGTTAACACAAAGATAATGTAAAGAATTAATGTCATGCTCACAATTCCTTGAAAGTTAATGGCAAATAAAATTCAATCTCATCATAGAATTGAGAAGTGACCACCGCAAACAATTAGAAACAAAACCCTAAATGAAAACAAAACTAAAATTTTTTTTTTTTTTTTAAATTGCTCTAGAGGACCGGACCTCCAGAGAGCATGGCTCTAGGAAGTGCACAGAAGGACCGGTCCTCAATGAGAGAGGATCGGACCTCCAGAAGCGAAGCTCCATTCCAGCTACAGAGAGGACCGGTCCTCACATTTGAGGACCGGACCTCTAGAGAGGTCATCTTCTTCCAGCAGTGTAGAGGACCGGACCTCCAAAGAGAGGACCGAACCTCTAGGCCAAAATTTAGAAAATTTTTTTTTTCTAAAACCCTAGAAATCTAAGAACAAAAACGAAAGAACTTGCCTTTCCCCCCAAACTTAAATGACACATTGCCCTCAATGTGAAAGAAATACAAAAACAGCAGCAGACAAGAACAGAATTGGAAACAAAGACAGAGGACTGCTGCATGCGTTATGAAACCAAAGAACTCAATCACCCAAAACTTAAAACAAACATTGTCCTCAATGTTGAAAACAAAGAAAAATAATTCATGCAAAGTCAATTAAAGAGAGAGAGAGGGTGTGAGAACTTCTCGGGTTTGTGTAAGTGTCTGGATGAGCAAAGCATATGTCGAAGTGGGAGAGGATGGACAATGTAACGAATGCTTGGGTTGCCTCCCAAGAAGCGCTAAGTTTAAAGTCTTCAGCCAGACGCAGTTCTTTAGATGATTAAACAATAGATGGGGGCGGTGCATGCACGTGCATGCTTTCTTTTCCAAGCTCAAAAGATTCATAGTATGGCTTCAAGCGATGTCCGTTCACTTTGAATATGTTTCCCGTCCTGTCATTTTGAATCTCAACTGCACCATGAGGGAAAACATTAGTAACAACAAATGGACCGTACCATCTAGAACGTAACTTACCTGGGAATAGCCGGAGGCGTGAATTGAAGAGCAAGACTTTTTGCCCAATCTCAAAGTTCTTCCTTTGAATGGATTTGTCATGAAATGCCTTAGTCCTTTCCTTGTAAATCCGTGCACTCTCATATGCATCATTCCTCATCTCATCTAACTCATTCAATTGGAGTCGCCTTGCATCTCCAGCCTCTTTCATATCGAAATTGAATTTCTTGATTGCCCAAAATGCTCTATGTTCAAGTTCAACCGGAAGGTGACATGCTTTACCATAAACCAAACGAAAAGGAGACATACCAATGGGGGTTTTGTAGGCTGTCCTATATGCCCACAATGCATCATTAAGTCGCAAGCTCCAATCCTTCCTCGTAGGACTCACGGTTTTCTCCAAGATTTGCTTGATTTCTTGGTTACTAATCTCCACTTGTCCACTTGTTTGGGGATGATAAGGTGTTGAGACCCTATGTGTAATTCCATACCGCTTTAAAAGTGCCTCAAATGACCTATTACAAAAGTGACTGCCTCCATCGCTGATAATGGCTCTTGGTGTTCCAAACCTAGAAAAGATGTTGTCCTTCACAAAGCTCAAAACAACTTTTGAATCATTAGTCCGGGTAGGAATTGCTTCCACCCATTTAGAGACATAGTCAACAGCAAGTAGAATGTAAATAAAGCCATAAGAGGAAGGGAATGGTCCCATAAAATCTATGCCCCACACATCAAATATTTCAACAATAAGGATAGGCGTTAAAGGCATTTGATTCCTAGAGCTAATGTTACCGGTTCTTTGACATCTATCACATGTGGAACAATAAGTATATGCATCTTTGAACAAGCTAGGCCAATAAAAACCACATTGTAATACTTTACTGGCTGTTTTCTTAGTACCAAAATGTCCACCACATGCAGATGAATGACAAAAGGTAAGTATAGAATTAAATTCAGATTCGGACACGCACCTTCTAACAATCTGATCTGGACAATATTTCCATAAGTATGGATCATCCCAAACATAATACTTACTTGTTTTGACAAGCTTATCCTTTTGAGCTCGAGTGAGATCCTCCAGAATCAGTTTTGAAGCCTTATAATTGATAATGTCAGCATACCAAGGGTCCTTGGCGTCGAGGGTAAAGAGTTGCTCATCGGGGAAACTTTCACGTAGAGGAAGCATGTCCTCTTCTTCATTGGATCCGTGCACCAGCCTACTCAAATGGTCAGCCACCACGTTTTCACTCCCTTTCTTGTCTCTAATCACCAAATCGAATTCTTGAAGCAAGAGAGTCCACCGAATCAGTCGCGGCTTGGCGTCCTTCTTGTGGAGGAGGTACCTAAGTGCTGCATGATCAGAGAATACCATTACTTTAGTGCCAATAAGATATGATCTAAATTTCTCTAAAGCAAAAATAACAGCAAGCAACTCCTTTTCCGTAGTTGAATAATTCAACGGAGCATCATTCAAAGTCCGGGAGGCATAATAGATGGCATGTGGTACATTGTGCACCCTTTGTCCAAGCACAGCCCCCACTGCATAATCTGAGGCATCACACATCAACTCAAAGGGAAAATTCCAATCTGGCGGCTGCATGATAGGGGCAGATGTCAAAAGCTCCTTAAGCTTGTTAAATGCAGCCAAGCACTCTTCATTAAACTCGAATTCCACATCTTTGCCAAGCAATCGACATAGGGGCCTTGATATCTTTGAAAAGTCCTTGATGAAACGCCTATAGAACCCTGCATGTCCTAGGAATGACCTAATTTCCTTCACGGTTTTGGGGGGCTGCAAGCTTCTCACAATGTCGATTTTTGCCTTGTCCACTTCAATTCCCCTACAAGAGATAATGTGACCTAATACAATACCCTGTTGTACCATGAAGTGGGACTTCTCCCAGTTGAGCACTAAATTGCATTCCTGACACCTTTTTAACACTAAAGAGAGGTTGTGAAGACAAATATCAAATGAATCACCAAAAACAGAAAAATCATCCATAAATACCTCTATTATCTCCTCCACCATATCAGAAAAAATTGACATCATGCAACGTTGAAAAGTGGCAGGTGCGTTACATAAACCAAAAGGCATACGCCTATAAGCAAACGTACCAAATGGACAGGTGAAGGTGGTCTTTTCTTGATCTTCCGGAGCAATGGCAATTTGATTGTATCCAGAGTATCCATCCAAAAAACAATAATGACTATGACCTGCAAGACGCTCAAGCATTTGATCAATAAATGGTAATGTAAAGTGATCCTTACGTGTCGTGGTATTGAGCTTTCTATAGTCTATGCATACTCTCCAACCCGTTTGAATTCTTTGAGGCACCAACTCATTGTCTTCATTCTTCACAACGGTAATTCCGAATTTCTTGGAAACAACTTGGACGGGACTTACCCACTTGCTATCCGAAATAGGGTATATAATTCCCACGTCCAAAAGCTTCAAAACTTCCTTCTTAACGACTTCTTTCATCACCGAATTCAGCCTCCTTTGGGCTTCCCTTGTAGGTTTCGATTCTCCCTCTAAAAGGATCCTATGCATGCACTTTGTAGGGCTTATTCCTTTGATGTCTGCAATGGTCCAACCTAGGGCAGTCTTGTGCTCCCTTAGAACTCGAATTAGTTTGTCTTCTTCAGATGTGCTCAAATTTGAAGCAATGATCACAGGCAGCGTCGTTTCGTCACCTAAATATGCATATTTCAAGTTCTCCGGAAGGGGTTTTAGCTCAACCTGTGGTGCCTTCACAATAGAGGAAACAAGCTTATTAGTAGATAACGGAAGAGGCTCAAAAATAGAGTTAGACTTACCTCTTTGGGGAGGCAAGGCTTCAAGCATGTTCACAGCTTCAAGTACAGCTGTGTTTCCCTCTTTGTTCACAGTTTTAGGGCTTTGGATGAGTTCCCTTTCCAATGGAGTCTCTCCTTGTGATACATTAAACGTTTCTTGTACCATCTGCTCAAGTACATCTATGGAAAAACAAGCATGATCGTCATTAGGATATTTTAAAGCATCAAATACCTTAAATTCCACGCTTTCCTCATCGAATGCCATTGTGAGAGTGCCTTCATACACATCAATTTTTGTCCTTGTTGTTCTCATGAATGGACGTCCTAGAATCAATGGAATGTCTTTTTCAGGAATAGGAACTTCCTCCATCTCGAGCACTAGAAAGTCGGCTGGAAAAATTAGCTCATTCACCTTGACCAAAACATCTTCCAACACTCCCTTAGGATACTTGATTGATCGATCAGCCAATTGTATGCTCACGGAAGTCTTCTTAAGCTCACCTAAATTTAAGGATTCAAAAACAAAAAAAGGCATCAAATTAATTGAAGCACCTAAGTCTAATAAAGCATGTTCAAACCTTTGATTTCCAATGAGACAAGGTATAGTAAAACTCCCTGGATCCTTTAGTTTAGGAGGCAATTTACGCAATAGCACAGCTGAAACTTCTTCACTCAAGGCCACGGTTTCATGCTCCTTGAACTTCCTTTTATTTGTACAAAGATCTTTGAGGAATTTTGCATAGCTCGGAATTTGCTGGATCGCATTGAGCAAGGGAATGTTCACTTGCACTTTTCGGAAAGTCTCTAGGATATCCTTTGAAACTTGCTCCTTTTTTGAATTCAAAAACCTACAAGGAAAAGGAATCTTTGAAGTAATCGAATGATCCAAAAGAGAACTTACCTTAGAGTTGTCACTTGGAACCGTAAGCTTGGGAGAGGAGGCAGCCACAGTTTTGGTTGAATTTCTCTCTTTACTGTCATCCTTTCCCACCTCCTTTCCACTTCGAAGAGTAATCGCCTTTGCAATTTCATAGCCTCCATTAGGATTTGGAATTACTTGGCTTGGAAGCTGTCCTGGCTCTCTTTGACTTAAGGAGGCTGCAATTTGTCCAACTTGGTTTTCAAGGCTCTTGATTGCTGTAGACATTTGTGCATGTGTTTGCCTTGTTTCCTGCATAAAACCTTGAGTGCTTAATGCCAAAGAATTAACTAACTCTTCTAAGGACTTACCTTGCCTAGGAGGTGGTGGTGGTGCAATTTGTTGAGGAACAAACTGATTTTGTTGAACCGGTGTTGTTTGCACGTTTTGGTTGTTCTTCCATCCAAAGTTAGGGTGTTGCCGCCATCCCGGATTATAGGTGTTAGAAAATGGATCATTTCTTGGCTTTTGTTGCTGCATATAGTGTGCTTGAGCCATCTCTTCTCCATCACCATACAAACTTGGACAAGACTCCGTAGGATGTCCGGGATTAGCACACACAGCACACACTTGTGCTTGAGGGATTAACTGCTTAACAAGGTTAGTCTAATTAGCTATTTGAAGACCAATATCACTAACACTTACCTCATAAACACCTGCTTTCTTTGGGGGAGCTCTCCGGTAATTAAACTGTTGAGAGTTTGCTGCAATGTTCTCAAACATCTCCTTAGCTTGAGTAGCACTCTTGTTCATCAAGCCTCCTCCACTAGTAGCATCAACCATCATCCTCTCTGAATCGAGTAATCCCTCATAAAAGTATTGCATAAGTAGCCAATCTTCAATTTGGTGATGAGGGCACGAAGCTAGGAGTCTCTGAAACCGATCCCAATACTCATGAAATGATTCTCCATCTAGTTGCTGCACTCCCATGATCTCCTTCCTAATACGGTTTGTCTTTTGAGCTGGAAAGAACTTTGCAAGGAACTTGGAAGCCAATTCTGTCCATGTGGTGATAGATGCACTAGGTAAAGAATAAAGCCACTCCTTGGCTTGTTCCTTGAGTGAGAATGGAAACAAACGCAATCGGATTGCCTCATCACTAATCCCTCCATTGTGCATAGTCGCGCACACGGCAAACAAATTCTTGATGTGTATGTGAGGATCATCCCCAGGCTTGCCATAGAATTGCGGCAAAAGGTGAATGGTGCCACTCTTGATCTCAAAGGTGGTCGTAGTGGCTGGATACGCAATGCAAGACGGCTGGTCCAATGCTCTAGGAACCGTGAAATCCTTCAAAGGTCGGGTGAGGTTGTTAAGTGCCAACTCGTCTCCCATCTTGATTGGAAGTGTAGCTTGCGTATTTTTATCTCGGCGGAGATAACGAAGTGTGTTCTCTAGTTTAGGGTCGTATGGTATAAGCTTGGAACCTTGCGAACGACGACCCAGCATATACCTGAAATTGAAAACAAAACTTAATTAGATAAACAATCCTCAGCAACGGCGCCAAAAACTTGTTGGTAATTTTTAACAACAATATTAAAACCTTGCAAGTGCACAAATCAAATGATAGTATAGTAAGCAAGCAAGGGTCATTCCCACAGAGATTGTAATCTAAAGAGATGTTTATCAATGTCACACAAAGAAAACTAGAACACAATTA
The DNA here is from genome assembly GCA_003254865.1 of Dryas drummondii. Taxonomy (NCBI): domain Eukaryota; kingdom Viridiplantae; phylum Streptophyta; class Magnoliopsida; order Rosales; family Rosaceae; genus Dryas; species Dryas drummondii. Next base: position 882,455 of record QANW01011014.1, on the reverse strand, counting down.
AACACGAAAACAAAATAAAGATTGAAATCACAAGGACTTCCACACACACACCAACACCAAAGGGGTTTTGATTTAATTTTGTAAATAAAATAAAACAAAACAAGGAAAAGAAAACAAAACAGAATTTAAATTAGAGTTTCAGAGAAATTGGTTTAAAATCAATCAAGAACAATAGCTAGGACTCACTATCCACCTCCAAACAATCAATCAATCCATAAACAACAATAGATAATCAATTTCTAGCAAGCATATGATGACGACACTCACAACAAGATCATGGCATTTGACTCTAGTTGTATGATTCTCTCTTAAGTGTATGTAAGGTGTATGGCATTTACATCAATACGTGTATTCTTAATTGAAATCCAGTATGGCATCTACTCAAATTAACAATCAAAAATCCATTAAGATCAAAGAGAATATGAGTGTCACAAAAACCCTAAAACATGGCATTTGTTATTAGGAATTCAAGAATCGATTTCTCATAATTAGTTCTTAACCCAATTATTCGTTGCAAACAAGAGCACATTCAATATGGCAATTGACATATGTTCTACAACAATTTAATTCTGATACATGCTTCAAAGTTAGCTACTCAAAGAATCAAAATATCAGAATTCACATAATATAGAGAAACCGAAATCATCACTCTTGTAGAAACTGAAAAATCCATTCAAACTTGTTTATAGAATTGAAATCATGTTTAGGGCTTCAAGATTAAGCCCTAACTAACAAGAAATTAGTTACTCATGTTCTTGGATGAACTCAAAAATAAATACATAAGAACTGAAAATTCAAAGAAGAAAGGAAAAGAAAGAACTCGCTGGCAGCTTTCTCCTCTTGCCGTTGCTCTCCTTAGGACGTGAATCCCTTTGTATGGGGCCTTGGCTGGCTTTTTATATGACTTACATCAAAGTTCTAAACCCTAAAATTGACTTAAAAGTCGTCCAAGAAGTCTTGGTAAACAAGGAATCCAAATAGGAAAGTAAAGATCACAATTCCTAATTCCACAGGGAAATACAGCTCAGCCCAATTGTCACACGATTGGGGATCTTCGGCCTTCTAGAAAAATCAGTAAAAATATATTTTAGAAAGATAAATGTCTTATCTTTCCAACCATATATGGCACGTAACTTGGAAAATTCGGGAAGGCTTCCGTTTCTTCATATTCACGTGACATGTACGAAACTGTTCTGTCTGCACGTGGGCTAACTTTACTTGTCAAACTGTACCAATTGGCTCGGTAATAAATTCTAGAAAAATCACAGATTGAACTTCAAGGTGTTAGCTTTCATTTCCAATTGGCCTTGCACTAAAATTTCTCCGAAAAGTTGATTTTCCCTTAAAAACCTTCTAGGAGCGCAGAAAAGCTGAAAATCAGAAAAGTGAAGTAACAAGCCCTTTTTAAATCTAATTCTTCTACAAAACCTAAGTAAAAAGAGTACATAAATGAGTATATTTATGGACTTATCATTGATGATCTGCAACCTCAGTAGTTATAAGGTTTTGCTCATCTAATCCAGCATTCCTCAAGTTAAAATCAAGGAGTGTAGGTTCTAGAGAACTTGTAGTAGTCTCGGGTTGTTCTTCTAAGATAAAAGCATTTGTAACAAGAGTTTGATCAAAATCTACACCTTGTACAGAACCTACATCTTCAATGAATTTTGCCTTGTTTGTCTCTACAATTCTAGTATGGTTCTTAGGACAATAGAACTTGTAACCCTTAAATTTCTTTGAATAGCCAATAAAGTAAACACTTATTGTCTTGGCATCTAATTTCTTTTCTTCAGAGTTATAAATTCTAGCCTCAGCCCTACATCCCCAAATATGGAAATGAAAAAGACTTGGTTTTCTATTTGTCCATAGTTCAAAATGTGTCTTTTGAACTGACTTGCTGGGAACCCTATTAGAAATGTAATTAACTGTTTTCAAGGCTTCTCCCCACAAGAATTTTGGCAAGCCAATGGTACACATCATACTTCTCACCATGTTTAGAAGGGTTCTATTCCTTCTTTCAGCAACTCCATTTTGTTCTGGAGTTCCTGGTGTAGTGTACTGGGCTTGTATGCATTGTTCTTGTAGGTAAAGAGCAAAAGGACCTTTATTTTGCCCTGATTTATTATACCTACCATAGTACTCTCCTCCCTTATCGGATCTCACAAATTTAATTGATTTATCCAGTTGCCTTTCCACTTCAGTTTTAAATATTTTAAAAACTTCTAAGGCTTTTGATTTTTCTGAGATAAGGTATATGTAACAGTATCTAGAAAAATCATCTATAAAAGTTATGAAGTACTGATTTCCACAAATTGTTTGGGTTGGAAAGGGACCACAAATGTCTGTGTGTATAATTTCTAAGAGTTGTAGGCTTCGGTTTAAGCTCTTCTTCCTAGAGTTGGTCATTTTACCTTTTATCTATACAAATATCAAAATCTGCATAATTTAATTCTGGAAGCATATTTTCTTTTTCTAATTGTTGCATCCTTTCTTTGGAGATATGTCCTAGTCGTTTGTGCCATAGGAAACACTACAAGAAAAACATATTTGGGCGACGAAACTATATTAGTCGCCCAAAGTAATTTTGGGCGACGAACAATGACATTTGTCGCTCAAAGTTATACAGATTTGGGCGAGGAACACGTTCGTCGCCCAAAGTTCCTTTGGGCGACGAAAACCATGTTCCTCGCCTAAAACCACTTTGGGCGACGAAATAATTTCGTCGCCTCAAATCACGCACCAAAAAATTAATTGACCAATGCATTAGGCGATGAATATACATTTTCCTCGCCCAAAGACACTTTGGGCGAGGAACATATAAATTCGTCGCCCAAACCTATTTTGGGAGACAAGAAATTGCGTCGCCCAAACGTATTTTGGGCGACGAATATACATTTTCCTCGCCCAAAGGGTCATTCCCTTTTTTTTTCTTGGTACAATTATATGTATGTTATTCATACAATGCGATCGTGTTTTCAACAATCCGAACCGTTCAATTTTTAATTCCTCATTAAAAGATCAGCGTTGCAAAAAATTAGGATTATTAGAGATATAAAAGTTATGTAACAGTGTTCGAATGTATGAACGATCAAGAATTTGCTAATACTAATCGATGAAGTAGATGAATTCCGATTTGGGCGATTTTTTGCATGAATGATGTTTGAATATAAACGAATAAAATGAACGGCTCCGATCGTTGAAATTATATTGTAGTCTTCACAATTGTTGAATTGATAAAGTTTGAACAAAAAAACTATAGAATTATGCTCTTCAAGTGTATTTGTATGTAGAAGATTACTTTTGTATTGTGTTTTTAACGATCCGAACCGATCATTTCTTACTGCCCCACTCAAAGATCATCCATGCAAAAAATTATCTCAATTGGAGATGTAAAAGTTAGGTTTGACATTTAGGGTGTATAGACGATCTTGATTCTGATAATAATAATCAAACGGGTAGATGAACTCCGATTTAGCCAATTTTTTGCAGGGTTGATCTTTGAGTATGAACGTATATGATGAATGGCTCTGATCGTGATAATCACGTTGTGGTCTTCACAATTATTGAAGTTATAAGGTTTTAACGAAAGAGTTAATAGAATTTTATTCTTCCAGTGTAAAAATCGTTCATTTATATGTACAACCTCATATGTCGATCGTGTTTTCAATGATCCGAACCGTTCATTTATTAGTTTCTCACTCAAAGATTATTTTTGCAGAAAATTAGGTCAATTGGAGATGTAGAAGTTTGGTATCGGTGGTTGAACTTATGAACGATTGTGAATTTTCTAATACTAATCGAAGGAGGAGATGAATTCCGATTTAGCCGATTTTTTGCAGGGATGATCTTCCAGTATAAATGAATAAAATGGACGGTTCCGATCGTTGAAATCACATTGTAGTCTTCACAAACTGTTGAATCGCCAAAATTTCTACTAAAAAGTTAATAGAATTATACTCTTCAAGTGTATTTATATGTAGAAGCTTAAATTTCTATTATGTTTTTAACGATCCGAACCGATCATTGGCTAATCCTCCACTCAAAGATCATCCATACAAAAAATTATCTCAATCGGAGAAGTAGAAGTTAGGTTTAACATTTAGTGTGTATGAAAGATCATGGTTTTTATAATCATAATCGAACGGCTAGATGAACTCTGATTGAGCCGATTTTTTGCAGGGATGATCTTACGTATGAACATAGATTATGAACAACTGTGATTGTTGTAATGACGTTATTGTCTTCACAATTATTGAATCGACAAGGTTTGAACGAAATAGTTAATATAATTTTATTATTTAAGTGTAAAATTCACTGATTTATATGTAGAACCTTATATGTCGATTGTGTTTTTAACGATCCGAACCGTTCATTTATAGTTTCCCACTCAAAGATCATTCCTCTAAAAAATTAGGTCAATTGGAGATCTAAAAGTTTGGTATTAGAGCTCGAACGTATGAACGATCATGGTTCATACCAAAAATCAACTTTGGGCAACGAAATATATCTTTGGGCGACGAACTGTTCGTCGCCCAAAGTCTGAAATTATGGCGGGATAAAACGGTGCCCTAAAGTCAACGACTTTTGGGTGACGAACAAGATTCCGTCGCTCAAAGGTCATTTGGGCGACGAAAGAATCAATTCCTCGCCTAAAGGCGCTTTGGGCGACGAAATAATGTTCGTCGCCCAAAGTCCTTCAATTTCCTTAACCCATTTCTGGTTCACTTCAGACTGAACACTCCCTCTCACTCCCTCCTCCTTCCCCCGAAGTCTCTCTCCCTCGCAGCTCGATNTTTTTTATGTTTTGTTATATTGTGGATTTTGCACTTGTTGTGGATTTTGCATAAATTGGTTGTGAAATTTCTGATTTTAGTGGTAATTAGTTAATGTTGTGGGTTTATATTTTATGACCGACCCGGTTGCAGCAAACCCACCCGATTGTGGGTTTTTATTTTTATTTTTTATTTGGGTGTTTTTTGTTTTTTTTGTTTTCTGTGTTTTCTGCTCATTAGCTTTAGTTTTTTTTTTCAGAGGGATCAAGTGCAGGTGGCCAGGGGAATAGTAATATCCAGGGAAATTTTTCAGGTCAGACTTAAGGCTCAATCGCTCCTTTAATGTTATTTGGCTGATGTTTTTAATTTTTTGTTCTTAAATTTGTTTATTAGTGTTGAATAAATTAGTTTAATTCTAATCATTGTTCTTAGTTTGCTGATATTTTTTTATGTTAGATAACAAATTAGTTTTCATATAAAATTAGTTAGTTTTATATGTTTTTTAATTATAAAATTTATTAGGTAGTTTGTATGTAGATTAGTTAGTTTGTTAGTTTTCAAATATAAAGTTTAGTTTAATTACAAAATGTAGATTAATTAGTTTGAGAAATATAATTTAGTTATAAGGTGAAAGGCGATGGAGCCAGCTCCCAATGATGTAGTTCAGCCATCCTCGAGTACTGGGAGCCCCTCTATGCCACGGAGGGCCCGTCGATCTCATCGCTCTAGTCAGGTCACCGCTTCCGCTTCATCTACAACGACGTCATCCACTGCGACGAGGGGACCATGTAGTGGGTTGAAGTCCTCTCGGATCGTACGCAGTACTGGGGCGCGGATTCCAGTCATGTGTGTGCAAAACGGCCAAGGACCGTTAGATCTTAACATTGACAGTTTGTTCTCGCACGATGTGAGGGCTATTATCCGTGCCGAGTGCGCCATGGTTGCAACCACTTAGAAAAAATTGACGGCAGAGATTCAACACAAAGTGATCCGCTCCATCTCAGTGAGTATATAGCTCAATAATTAATTCAAAACGATANTTTTTTATATTTTAATTTTTTTCACAATTTTTTATATTTATTTTTCTAATTGGTTATATATAACATTTTGAAGGATGAGATGGTGGCCAACTCGAGAATATATTTGGAGAGCTTGGCCGAGCAGCATCCTCCGGGTACTCTGTTGGAGTCGATTCCAGTACCCGATCCCGATGTCGGACTTCATATTATGATAGACTCATTGGGTGTTAGGCCCGGTAAGGAAATACGCGGCATGGGATATGGGCGGATTCGTGATGTTCGATCCTCGTCTTCGTCTTCATCTTCTTCTCAGCCATCTGCAGTTGTCGCAGGGTTGTCCGCTCAAGTGAAGAAGTTGGAGGAAGACTTACGAGCTGAGAGAGCGGAGAAGGAGGCGTTGTATGCTGCATTGACCAAGGTGATACCTGGGTTTGTCCCGCCACCATCTTCTCATCAACCTCCGTCAGATATGAATGATGATGATGCTACTAGTTTAGAATAGATTGACTATTAGGGTTATTACTACTTTGTATGGATATTTTGATATATAAATTTATTAATTTTGTTTTATATAGTTTTTGAATAAAGAATTTTTTTTTAAATATTAAATTCAAATATATAATCTAAATTAAAAAAACAAATTTTTTTTTAAAAAAAATATGTTTAGGCAACGGAAATTTTCGTCGCCCAAACATGCTTTGTGCGACGAACATAACTATTCCTCGCCCAAAATCATGTTTAGGCGACGAATAATGTCGTCGCCTAAACATATTTTGGGCGAGGAATAGTTATGTTCGTCACCCAAAGCATGTTTGGGCGACGAAAATTTCCGTCGCCCAAATCATGTTCCAGCGAGGAAATTAATTATTCCTCGCCCGAAGCATGTTTAGGCGACGACATTTTTCGTCGCCCAAACATTCTTTGGGCGAGGAATACCTATGTTCGTCGCCTAAAGCATGTTTGGGCGACAAAAAATTTCGTCGCCTAAACATGCTTTGGGCGAGGAATAATATGCTTTAGGAGACGAAAAAAATCCGTTGCGCAAGGTGTCTTTGGGCGACGAAATTCTCTGGTTCATCGCCCAAACTCTTGGGCGTCACAGATTGGGCGGCCAAATGTTCGACGAACTGAGTTCGTCGCCCAAACACTTGGGCGACGACATTAAACTTTGGGAGAGGAACTAGGTTCGTCGCCCAAACCTTTTTTTCTTGTAGTGAAAGATGAATTTTTCTTAGATCTAGGTCTCTTAATCCCCACTATATTTTCAATTAGATAAGTTTTATTAGGAAATTCATACATTAGTTTCCAATATCCATCAATCATTAAGGCTTTACCAACAGAAACTGAATTTAAATAAAAATGAAAGCCATCTTTATTTATATTAAAAGTAAAACCAGAAACAATAAGTTTGGAAATTGAAACTAAGTTCCTTCTCATAGAAGGAATGACAAATACATTGTCCAACTCTAATATATAACCTGACTCTAGCCTAAACCTAAAAACTCCTATGGCCTTCACAGCTACTTTTACTCCATTGCCAGCATAGACTTTTGCCTCCTCCTCACTTGGTGTCCTTTTTCTTTCCAAGCCCTTCATATATAGTATTAGAAATATGTATTGGTGAGCCTGTGTCTATCCACCAAGTGTTCGAAGGAATGGTAACTAAATTGTTGTCAATATAATGGAAAAATATGTTTCTTACCCTTTTTAGCTAGCCAACCCTTATAGTTAGAACAGTTCCTTTTCATATGACCTTCTTTCATGCAGAAATAGCACTTGAAAGGTGTTGTTTGAACCGGCCTTAAGTTATAAGAGCTACTAGGTGAGTTATTGGCTTTGGTAGGTTGAGGTTTGTTCTTTGGAACCTGATTGTCCTTAACAGCCTTGTTCTTGCCTTTCTTGAACTGGTCTTTGATAACTTGGTTAACAACCACCTCTCCATTCTCCCTTCTGATCCTTTCTTCTTCTTGGACACAAATGGAGACGAGCTCATTCAAACTCCATTTGTCTTTCTGAGTATTATAAGTAGTCCTCAGTTGTCCATACTGATTTGGCAGTGAATTCAATGCCATATGAACCAAAAAGGGATCATAAATTGCAATTCCAAGGGCTTTGAGCTTAGAAGCAATGTCTATAAGCTTCATAATGTGCTCACGCACACTCCCCTATCCATCATATTTAGTAGATGTTAAAGCAGTCATCAAATTCTAGGAATTTTTCACCAACAGCTTCTAGGAAATCCTTGGCATTTTCATAAGTACCTATCCCTCATCTAACAGTATCAATCATGGCTTTTCTCATAATGAGTAGAGCCATTCTATTAGATTTTTCCCACTTCTCCATCTTCACTTTCTCTTCAGTTGTACTCTCAAGGGTGATTGGCTCGAGCTTATCCTCTCTCAAAGCTAGGTCATACTCAGATAACCCTAGGTAAATCTCTATGTCTTGTTTCCATTTTTTAAAGTTGGAACCAGTGAGGGTTTCTATCTAAGCAAAAATGGAATTAACTGGAAAACATGCAAAAAACAAGTGTCTAAGAAACTGATATTGCAGAAAATATTCATACTTACATAAAAGAAAACAACATACTGTTTATGCAATATCAAGCAACACTTTTGAGCAAGATAACTTGATATGTCCTTTATTCAATCCTTATCATATTATCATATTACAAAAACAATTTCCAAGCAGTTCTTTGGGCAAGAAAGCAACCACTAAGAGTATCTTCATGTTTTAAACAATCTGTAACATGCTAGTATCAATCCTGAAAGAGTAGATCCTTTGAGAAATAAATTCTGTAATTAATTTGATACTACAAGCTTGATCATGTAAACCGTAATCCCTAGAAACTTTTAATCAAGTCATATTACTTTGGTAATATTATTTAATATTGGTTTATGGATTAAGATCAAAGAAAACCTTAAGTAATTGTTCTGAAATGAAAGACATAATGTGGCAGCGGATTGTAACCATTAAAACTTGATTGCTTTAGCATGTTTATATATATAATTAGATATGCCAACACACAGAAGCAGCTAAAATCCCAGAATCGTAAAACACAACATCACATATGACATCGACATATAATCACAGCCACATATATATATATATCTCAATCATCCTCAATGGTGGGGCAACATGCTTAAACTGAAAAATAAACCTATGTGCATCCCTACTTATGCTCTAAGAAGGGAAAAAGGAAAACAAAAACTTACCTGGTGCAAAGAGCTCCTACAGCACCAGTTAACCAAAAACATTTCCAGAACCAAAATCGAACCCAAATTGCAGTGATATACAAATTGATCGATTATCAAAGAGATAGAAAATAATAATCGATTTCTATAGATTATTGCAGTGAAAATCCTAGCAACCTAACAGTCCAATTCTGTTTTTCCCTTTTTCTTTCTTTTCTTTGATGTATAAAACAAAAAGACGTGTCTTTTGTTTTGAGACTCCCTAAGTTGAACTTTACTTTATGCGCCATAAAAAAAAATTGGGCCTTCTTCATAGAACTTAAAAGCCTGACCTTAAAGAAGAAAACAGATACAAATTTTCCATGCTTTTGTTTCTTGTTAGGTAAAAACATCAACCAAAAAATCGTTTTTGATTCTTAAACATGTATGTGATGCTCTGATACCAAATGTAAACTATATATAAAACGTTCAGTTATATATACTTGAGACATAGATGTATAAGAACACAAAATCATCACTACCTGCAAATCCAAACTTACCATTAGACGAGGAAGACATGGTGGAATCAACAAGCTCGCCTTCTACTCTCTCTACAACTTGAAGCAATTGATTCTATGGGGCTCAATATTCTGCAGTATGTATGATAGTAGGGACTAGCTCTATTTTATAGAGGATGTCTCAGCAAGTCCTTCCCATAGTAGACTTTGTGCCGAGATACAATCATGCCCCTCTAAGGTTAAGAGTCCTAGTTCATATCTAGGTGAAGTCCTACAACTTCTATAAGTCCCTCATCCCTTAAAACTTATTAACACAGCTGTCATATAGGGTGAATCCGGATAGACCATGAAGAGCTCAATTCCTTTGTTCTTAAACATGATGAGTTGTTTTGTTTCCTAAGTAAACTAGGTTTGTCCATAAATAATTCTTACAGGCACCTCTCTTGAGCACCCTGAGAGATTAATACTAAACTACCGACGTTAATCCCCCAAGACGCTCATGAGAGGTTGAGCCTTTTGTATTTAAATGGATTGGGTTGGATCATAGTACTCATTACACAGCATGATATTTAAGGAAATAATAAGATCAAAATAGATAGTAATCAAAATAAAAATTAACCAACTCGCTAAGGTGAGATAGTTAGATCAACACCCCAGAAAGGGAATTACCAAAATAAGTTAAACTCATATAAGTTTACACTACTACAATAATGTAAATAGACAACACTTAATAGATAACGGTTTTGTTAAAACTGTTGTCTAGTTTCAAAGCATAACGGTTTTTTAAAAAAACTGTTGTATTAATACATGGAATCTCATGATTTTTAGGTCGTTGATTGTTTATGTTTTGTCTAAACAACGTTTTTAATTTTTAAGCATTGTGTAAGCGCTAGATTTATAAAAAACCGGTGTACAGTGATTTCATTAAAAAAATTTACTGTAGCTTAGGCCGGTTGTGTAATGTCTCATTCCTTATATTTTCACATTACCTCTTCCACTTAGTCAAAATCCCTCTCCTTCTCAAACCTCTTGATCTGCTCTCTCTCTCTCTCTCTCTCTACCACTATTAAACTCTCTCTGTCCTGTCGCACACCCTCCCCCTAGTCCAGCCAAACTCTCTATGTCTATGTCTCTGTCTCATTTCTCTTCTTCATTTTAGCCACCATGATTACAATTAAACAGATTTCATTCCCACTTCCAGAAAACCCCAAAAAAATTAGGGATTTTGATACCCACTTCAAGATTAAGGTAAGATTGGCAATCGGATACACGAAGAGCTCACGGAGTGGAAGGTCAATCCTCTGGCAAGTTTCAATGTTCTAGTCTTGGCCCCGACGGTGAGTTTTGAGCTTAGCTTGTTGGTAATTCCATCTGGGTTTGTGTGTTTTTGCGCGAATCAAGCTGCAGCAGTAGTGTTGTTTCCTCTACTACAGTTGTTCTTCCACCTTGTTGAAGTTTCATCGGGTTTTACTTATCTTTCTGTCTATTTCCTGATTAGGTTCTTCTTCAAAGTTAGGGTTTTCTTCTCCTTTTTTGTTTAAATTTCGGTTTAGATGTTTTAATTTTGGGGGTTTTGTATTTTTGTTTGCTGGGTTTTTTTCTTCTTTGGTGTGATGGTTATCTTGTTAATTTTTTAAAATTTTTTTGGGCAAGGTTGTGATTTAGTTTTCTAGGTTTTTGATTTTGATTTTTGTGGTCACTTTTGGCAAATCTTTTTGTTTTATACCTTCTAAGAAAGGGAGATCGAAGAAAAAAATTGTGTTTATCTTACAGGAAGTAGAGGAGTTTTAATTATTTTTTTTTTCCTGGGGAGTCTTTACAAAATAACAAGTCAGAGAATTGAGTTCATAAGTAAGGCATTGTTGTAACTGGGCATACTTACTTAGATTAGGGACCCTCAATAGTTCTACATAGCTCCAAATCATTGTTTTTGATTTCCAAATCTGATGGATCTATTAATTTGTAGTAAAAATTTAACTTGTATACTTGGGTTTGTTTTGTCTTGGCCCTTATTTTGAATGGCCTGCATTTTGCAGAATTAATGTTACAACTAATATAGCAGAGTGGGGAGGTTTAAAGGTTGGGAAATTGATATAGCAGAGAAAAAGAGAGATAGAGAGATAAAAGAGGGGGAGAGAAAGAGAGATAGATGAAGAGATAAGGAGACTTCATGATTGAAATTTGAAAGCAGGGGTTGGAATATGGAGGACTAGCTAGATGGTGATAAATAAATTATAATAAAATAATGGGTTAAATAAAGGTTAAGAAGAACATGGTTGCAAATTGGAAGCAGCAAGAACCCCTCTCCTCTAATTTTGAAAGCAAGCCAATTCCTTTTGACTGGAGGCAAAGAAAAATAACAAAGCAATCGGCGTAGGCAAGATCACTTTACGCATGTCTATTTTTGCATCTTTTTTATCTTTCTTATCTCTTTGTTCAGAAAATAAATATTTGGTAAAAGCAACCACTTACTAGCTGTCTCATGTGCAAGCTAGACTATTTTCTTTTGGGTTTAACTTGATCTTGTATCTACTTTTGGGCTAACTTGAACTTGTTTGCCATGTGTATTTGTAGACTTTGCAGCACCTAAGAAAACTTGCAGCAAACATTGCTACGTGGGGCTTGGAGCAAGAGAAATAATTTGTTTATTTCTTTGGTAGTTTAATCCCTTTCATGTGTCCTCTTTTTGCTGACTTTGGATTTCCATACTTTTCCTTTGTCTTATACCAACAGTAGCTGACACTTTTTATTAATTTGCAGGTGTCAACTAACTGAAAAGGAATTCAATACCCCCATAGTCCTCCATGTGAGACTTCAAAGAGTGAGGTTCCTTTTCTTTATAATGGACATAATTTCTCCATCCATTTTTTTTTCTTGGTGTCTTTTTTTCCATTCTCTAATACATGCTTTTTTTTTTTGGCAGGGAGGGAAGAGAAGAGACCATGTTCTTGATTTATTTCTCCAGGTGCCAACTGCCTCTTTTTTGTTTTGCTATTTTTTTTTTTCATATGACTTTGTTGAAAACCTGCTCTTTCATCTTGCAGCAAGCCACTCCAAAATCAAGACTTAAGACACAAAGAAGATGAGTCACTCCTCTTTTATCTTGATGGCTGCAATCCCTTTTTTATTTTTTTTTTCTTTTAGCAAATCACAAGACTAGCTTGTGTTATTTTCCTGCAGGAAAGGTGCCGAAGCAAGCCATATCTCCTTTGGAATTTAAAGTGAAAGGTCAGACCTCCATATATATATATATGTATTTATACATCCAAGAAAAGCATGTGTATTCCTCAGTGGCTTTTGTTATTTGAATTGCCTTGTGATTCGGAATTGTGCCAGGTACTGATTGCAGCAGGGGATACATTTTGAGCAACTGCCTATGACTAGCTGGAGATATAGGCTAAGAGGACTGGGTGTGAAATTTCTTTAGTGGAGGTTAAGAATGATAAAATTGATGGGCCATGTGTGCTCTTTTAACTTTACAGGAAATTGGACATCTATCAATGTATACTTGTGAATAAAAGTTGTGCATGAAACAATTTTTCGCTAACTATGGTTTTATTTTTTTAATGGTCTTTGGGTTAACTTCATAGCCAATATGTACTTGAGTGAATTTTTTGTATCTTACATTAGCTGAATGGTTTGGGTATTGATGGATGGTTGGGACGACAAATGAATATTTTCACTTATGATGATTTGCAATAAATTGGACTGGAGATGTATAATTTTATAACTCGATATGCAAGAGAACCACTCAAAATTAACTTGTTTATCGGTAGGTAAATTGATAGATCTTGCAGATATGGTTAAATGACTTATGCAAAACAAGAACATAGAATTTTTTATTTTTGTCTCAGCATTTTTAGTTAGAACTTTTTTAGCTTGATCTTTTAGTTTCAATCAACCTACTTTGCTTTCTTTTTTTCGTTTTAATTCTTTGCAGGTTTATTAAAACATAAGGTCAAGGAAGCCTACTTCTATCATCAAAGTTCTAAATCAGGTTCCCAAGTATTTTCATACTTCATATTATGAAAGGAAAAGGAATCCTATTGAATTTTTTTTTTTATAGTAAATTTAAAATAATAGAGTACAGCTTAGAAGTCTAAATTTTGGTCAAAGCCAAGTACTAAACGATGATGTTTCCTTGCTAAATAGCCATATAGAAGTACTGTGATTTAATGAGTTGTTAGCACCTATTTTTTTGGTTATTTTAATTACTTACTGATGAGAGTACATTTTCTGCAGACTGCAACATCATATTCAAAGAGAGCATTGGAATGTGCATCTTACCTTTGTATGGCCACATACTTGATGCAGTAAGTGATATCTTAAAATGAGGTTCTAGTGAAATCTCATTTTCTTATAATCTTAATAAATTATCTTATTGCCAGCCCATCTCTCTTCAAGCACTCTTGAAAAGGGAAAGGAAGAGGAATGACAAGAAAAAGTCAAAGCAAAGGAAGAAGAAATTAAGAAGGGAAAAGATAGTATTAAACGGTTTATATTGGTTGCCCTGTCTGATTTTTAGCTACAAGGCTCTTGTAATTACAGTATTGTTTCCTAAAATAAGTTTTAAATGAACATATAGACGGTTGGCTGTGTCTGTTTTTTATCAGTATAATATATGTAACAAGGTTTTTCCCAAGTGTCCCTTGAAAATTTCAACTTGTAACTTTTCTTTTTGTATGATTTCAGGTTGCAGTGAAGTGAGCATCACTACAAAAAGTCATTCTTGATATCGTAAAAGGAAAGTGGGAGCAGGAGAGGGACTAAGTTCTGCTTGCCACCATTGATGACTCTTGTAAGCATGTTGAGATTTATTAATTATTGCTTAAACAAGCATGCATTTGTAAGTATAATTGTGCATGTAAAAGAGTATTATATGCCAAATTAGATATGGTAATTACATACTGCTTTTCAATCCTCTAAATGGGTCTTCTTAAACAGAATTGATACATGCATACCATATGACTCACTGCAGATTAGCTTCCTACTATTTCGTATCTTTCTATTGGAATTTCTTAAACTTGGGAATGTATCTTAACATTGTTCTCTGAACATCCTACTTTTTGTGAAGTTCTTTGTATTTGGAAGTCTAAGTTCCTGCCATGTGTTAGGACAAGGTTCTGTTGTGACAGTAGCTAATTTTATTGCATTTATTTTTGGGAAATATCTAGTCTTAGTAGCTAATAATTTGATGTAGGACAAGAAATGGTTTTGAACATTGAGGACCGGACCTCCCCTTTGAGGACATGTTTCATTTTGTTTAAAATGTGCTTTGGATCAATTGTGTAAAAACCCTTGTTAATTATGATGATGATGGATTAACTTGATGGTTATGACAAGTTAATTGTTTTTTAAGTCAATTAGATCATTAATTTGATGGTTGATGATTAACTTGATGGTTATGGCAGGTTAATTGTTTTTTAAGTCACTTAGATCATTATTTTGATGGTTTGTTCTTGCTTTGTATGTTTGTTCTTTGGTTCAGGGGTTTCCTCTGCTCCTTTTTTTTATTGATTCATTCAATTACTAAAAAAAAAAAGGTTAATTAAACAAAAATGTTGAATTTCTTATTGGTGTATTCCCTTATGTTAATCCCTTTGTTACTCCATGGTTAATTTCAGTGGGAAAGGAGAAAGGACAACACCTACTCACAGGACCAGATTGATGAAGTACGCGCTGAATGGGCAGGCTTTCTGGTGCGCTATATGTAGATCCAATACGTACTCCTCACTTCCCTAAGTCTGCTGGCTGGGTTTAACAAGCATTTTTTGGTAAATATTTTGTATAGCTAACTGGCTAGGCTGTGTAGACATGCAATATTATGATGGGAGCAGTTCATTGACTAGCTAATCTTGCAAAGTCAGATATTTTGGTATTTATATGGCTGACTTTGCACGATTACTTAGGTTAGACCATGTCATCCCTAGCTTTATAGTTTTTGTAATCAACAAGTACTTTTTGTAGTTATCAAGTTACTTATAATTTTTTGGGCTATACATTAATTGGCAAGAGATGTGTGAATGAGTTTGTTATCATGATCGACTTTGTAAACTCCAATTCCAATTTAATGAATTCATGGATCTTTTTGAGTTACCAATATTTGTGGATTACTTTGGATGCAACAAGCAGGGATTTAGTGGGATTTAATTCCAATTGGATATGCAAGCAGGGAATTAATGGGGATTCAATTGGATGTAAGCAGGGATATTAAAATGTGAATCAAACAAACAACAGTTTTCAATTTAAAAAAATTATGTTAATAAATCATAGACAACGGTTTTAGTTAAATAACCATTGTATAACACACCTACTAACAACAGTTAAAACGTTTATTAACCAAAAAATTGATGTGTATCATCTATCTATACAACATTTTTGAAAAAAAATTACTTGTCATACGCATAACTTAACATCACATATAGTTAAAAGAAGTTGTGGAAAATATGATTACCCAACGGTTTTAATATATAAAATGATATGTATAAGTAATTAAAATAACATGTTTTAGTAAAAACTGTTGTGAGTTTCTTATGTACAAACATTCATGCCGGTTTTATACTTAATTATGCAACGGTGTTTCTTAAAATGGATGTTTAATAGTACTTTGGACAACATTTATAGCACATAAGTATTGTTTAATCATTACTAATACAATAGTTTTGTATCTGTAAACGTTGTGTATTGGGTTTCAACACAACTGTTTAAGCTGAATATCATGCATTTTGGTGGGTACTAGACAACAGTTTTAAATTATAACTGTTGTATTAATCCATTTAGACAACGGGTTTTCACCGTTGTCTAAATATACTATAGTCGTCACTCGCCTAGACGACGGAATTTTGGGTAAATAGACAACGGTTTTTCACCGTTGTCTATTAACTTCATTGTTGTAGTGTTACAAAATGATTAAAACAAAATAACATTATTCAAAATAGGTTCCCAATTGCACATGGGAAAGCAAGAACCGCTATGATAGCAAAAGACATGACAACAAAGACCTTGAGACACTCGACAAGAGAATCCAAGCTGCGTACCCCTTCAGTCAAGATCTCCTCCAAGAGGCAAATCTGCATAAGCAATAAAGAAGAAACAAAACAAAACAAAGAAAATAGAGGGTAAGCATCTCATACGATCATAGCTTCCCTCAGGGGGCCTTGTTAGGTTTAAAAACCTTTAAAAACATTTCCCTGTGAAAGATTGATTTCCAAAATCTCAAAACATTTTCACAAAAATGATTTAACACCTTAGCTGCAGCAGTATATGGTAAACATGCATAAAAAACATAAATAATAATAAATCAGATGATCGATACACATTAGATACAACTATGATGCCAATTGCGAAAGACAGCTACCATAGTGAGAGTGCCATGGTAAAAAGAGATAGAAACTCACAATTGAGAAACCGTATCAACTGCCACCGGATCAGTTATGAGCCCTAGCTTCGCACAAGCACACGTCACATGAGATAACTCGGCTAAGCACTCCTTAACGTAAGTGATTAATTCTTCTAGAAGGTTTAGGGATTTGAACCCAAGGTCACATTCGAGACTACCCTTACTCTCAGACCAAACACAATAACATAATAATAGCATGTTATAATAGTTTAAAAACTACACATACACACACAAAGTCCATAGTCAGAAATGTAGGATAAATTCCCTACTTGGAATTCAATGCATTTTAAGTATTCTCTTCCACAAGCCTCCCACTTTTGAGCACGGTCCTATCTTGGCAAATCCTCTGTAACTAGACAATAGGACAACTTTAACCTCTTAACAACTAGGTAACTGGATAATCTGATAGAAACAAAATCCAAAAAGAAAACAAATTCTAAGTTAGAGACGATTAACAATATGGGAAGATGATATATATGACCTTTCCTTTAGTCACACATCGCTAGTTTCTAGCCCTAGGTGGACTAAACTCTTCTCTTTAGAGTTTACTTAAGGATTCACAAGTTTTAAGTTTTATTTTAAAGTCAAACCAATTGACTATTTGTTTTAGCTCAAAGCAAATCTTCAAAATAATTTAGATAAATCAAATTTAATCTCTACAATTGAAACTTTCTAATTCTAGCATGCTAATAACCTTTAAATAAACAAATAAGTCTCTAAAAATAAGGTTAGACATGCTTAATTAATAAATAAATTTTACTTATTTAATCTAAGCATGCATTCTAGAATTAAAGCCTAAAAATAAATAAATAAAGCAGAAATAATAAATACTTACTTGGTTGTAGACCTCCAAAGTTAGGCTCTACTCTTAGGGACTTCTCCTTGCACTCCTAAAACTTTTAAACTATGATAAGTTTATTCTTTTTTGGTATATCTCTTTTTAGAGAGACTCCCAAAGAACTAAGGAGTGAGTAACTCTAACTTCACTTGGAAGTGCAAGCGAAAATGATGGACAAAAGTCTCTATTTATAGGCACTAGAGGGTTAGAAGAAATTGTAAATCTCCAGTGTGGGACAAATTGTACTAGAAATACTCAAAAGAAGGCTGAAAATCGAACTGGGTTGTGAGAAACCCTGTTGGGGATCCATTTTGTGAGACAAAATGCCCATGGGTCGGCCCAACAAAAGACACGAGGGTCAGCTGACCCGCTTGCACAGTGACCGATTCCTGAAAGGAACCAACGGTCACGATCAGCCCACTTTAATGATCTTCAGCGGTTGAGATTAAAACACGAGTGACGATCCGGTGTAACGCGCCTCACAGAGCTCGGCGTGAGCTCGCCTATCAGCGCTGCGTCAACTCACGCAGCCAATCCGTGTGAGCCGCGTGGCACTTTGCCTGCCCAGTCAGCCATCTAATTCAATTATTTTGTTTTCCTATTTTTCTTTTTTCTCTAAACTTCATAAAATCACTAAAAATTGCTCGGGATTTCAAATAATTCCCTGAAAATTCCTACGGACTCGTAGTAATTCATCCTATTTTTTGTAACCTCAAAACAACAAAGTGTTCTCCAAAAAAATTACAAAAAATTCAACTCCAATGAATTTAATTCTAAAAAAATTAATTCCACCTTGATAATTAGAAAAAAACACACTCAAGGGTACTAGAGCTCAACTCTAAGCCTCTAATAGAACAAGTTAGTTACTCAAAAGATAAAGGAAACCACTTTTTCTTTAAGAAATCTTAAGTTTCTAATTACACAAGGAATTCGAAAACATGTATCAGAACACGATAGGATTGCAAAAATTCATGGTGTTACAGGTACTGACCTCACACCACTTGTACCTCTTCAATTATGTAACATGCAGAGATCTACTTACCAACGCCATGAAGACAAGAACTCTCAAACTCGACTTCATTCTTGATGCTCAAATTCAAAACTTGATGGAAGACAAATGAATGAGGGTGATAGGTTCAATACATTCATAAGGAACAATATATTCAAGCTATCAATGCTAAAGCCGATGAACTATCCTAAATGATTTCTTGGTTAAGGAATAATAGTTCATATAAATTCTCACATTAAGCCCTAATTAATTCCCAAATTCTTCTCTCAAAAGTATGTGTGTGTGAGTTAACCTTGGAAAATAATAGAACTCGCTAGGTATATATATTATCCAAACCTATTAGGAAAAGAAAACACCTCAAGAAATGCTTGTATTTAAAAGATTTAAAACAAGATTTGGTAAACTTAAGGATTGAATATTGGATTAAAAGTAAAATACACTTGAAATTTCCACTAGGGGATTGATCTTCTTATTTTTATTTTGTATAGTCCAATGTATAAATGATATGTAAGGCCTTCTACTATGGTAAAAGCCATTTATTGATAGCCAAAGCCATTTTAGGCGTTGAAATAGTGTTTTTGAGGGTGCAGCTCCACTATGGTGTTGATACTCAAATTTGGGTATCAGGATTTTATAACCAATTAAATTATGTCTAATCTTGATTAATTGATCTATAATTTAAATTTATAACTTAAATATTTATGAAAATTATACCATTAGTTATATTTTTTTTAAGATCTTTAATTTAAGGTCAATATTGAATATATTTGAATATTTTATTTGTTAACCCAAATTATAATTTCTCTATTTTATCTATTTTATTACTCAAAAACGGTAATATTTTAGGGAAAACCATGGATGGAGGGTGATATATATAGAATTTTAAGGAATATGACTGTTGGGAATTTTCTAGCATGATTAGAAATTTTTCTGGAATTTTTTTAGGATTTTTTAAGTACTTTTTTGAATTTTTCTGATATATATATTAATATGTAATTTTAAAAAAAGGAGAGGGGCCCACGTTGTAGAAGTTGTCATGCTTCACTGCGCTGCTCTCTTTCTCCTATGTTGGTTTTTGTTTGTGGGCCCGGGCCATTTTGGCTTTCACAATCAACTACACCCAAATTTTGCATTCAATACGGGTAGTATCCAGATGGAGTGTACTCTGAACTGTGGTTAGCACGCATTTGCCTCCTTGCAATGACTTCAGCCATCTTTTGCTCCCAATACATCCGCTGCCCCTCATTCATCTTGAAGAGGTCTTGGCCCATAATATTTTGTTCTTCCCATTCTAGTTGCCTCTCGATCTTCACCCTCTCTCTTGCTTCCTTTGCGGCGTCTCTTTCACTCCTTGCACGCTCCATGTCAAGTCTCTTTTGTATGAAAATCCTTGAATTTTCATTATAACGATCAACTACCTCAACCATATGAGTTTGGACGGGCTCAGCTGCCTTGATCCGTTTTGCATGGTTTCTCTCTGGTGGCCTTGGCTGCTATGAACCTATTGGTTGGAATAGTGGTAGGTTTTCGTCCTCACCAAGTGGTATGATTGGATCGGCATCCTCGGGATCATCATCGGCAGGAGTGTCGGCATTGTCGGTGGCGAGGGCTCTGGCTCACTAAACCGGACAGGAGCATGAGCCGCAGTGTACTTTGCACTTTCCTTTATTTGTTCCCAAATGTGCACCCATGGAAACTTGAATTCAGTCTTGTTTCGAAAGCCTTCAAGTGCTTGCATAAACTACAATAATAAAATAAAAATAAAAATATATAAATATGCTTGATAAATAAACAAAACAAAAAATAATAATACCATTATATAAATATGCTTCATTTATAAACAAAACAAAAAACAATCATACAAATATATAAAATGCTTGATACATAAACAAAACAAAAAATAATAATACCATTATATAAATATGCTTCATTTATAAACAAAACAAAAAATAATCATACAAATATATAAATATGCTTGATACATAAACAAAACAAAAAATAATATACCATTATATAAATATGCTTCATTTATAAACAAAACAAAAAATAATCATACAAATATATAAATATGCTCGATACATAAATAAAACAAAAAATAATAATACCATTATATAAATATGCTTCATTTATAAACAAAACAAATAATAATCATACAAATATATAAATATGCTTGATAATTTGATAAAACAAAAAATAATCATACAAATTTATAAATGCATAAAAACTTATCACATTGGCATCATTTGCACCACTTGCGTGCATTCGCTCGGCCTCCAATAGGCAAGCATAAAATTTGTTGCAATCACGCGCAATATCTTTGAATCGTGCTTTAACGTCGCCAACTTTATGAATGGTTTCACCCCCTATGTTATGCTTGAAAATTTGATAAATTTGTTCCCAAAGCACGGTGACTCTATTGTGGGCACCAAAACAACCGTCGGGAGACCTCTCTTGGTATGCCATCACTAGGGCTTCATCTTCAGCTACCTCCCAAGCATTTCCTCTAGGAGCCATAACAAAGAAAAAAAAATTTTGTGCAAATTTGGTAAACGAAGATTGTAGTTTGTGATGAAAAACTATGAGTGTTGTATGATATATATAGACTCATTTGAGAATATAGCTGTTAATTTGAGGAATTTTCATTAATTTTTCTAAAATTTTTTGGGTACTATTTCAATTTTAAATGATGGGCAAATTACACAAAAGTACCTCAACTAACCACCCTATATCACTTGAGTACCCCAATTACAAAAAGTTGCTCGTAGGTACCTCAATTACTGATTTTGCACATTCAGGTACCTCCGTCAACTTTTCCGTCAGACCTGCCGTTATTTGTCCACGTGGCACACTAGAAACATGCCACGTGGATAACAAAAAAAAAAATTTAAAAATGAACTAATTATTTAAAAAAAAAATTAAAAATTAAAAACTCAAAAAAATAAAAAATAAAAACAATAAAAATGGAGCAGCACCCCTCCCTCCGCCCTCCGCCTCCCACCCCTCCCCCGAGACCCACCCAACCCCAGCCACCCACCCCTCCGACCCCAGCCACCTTGCCGGCGACCCCAGCCACCACGCCGGCGACCCACCAGACGACCCACCCGACCCCTCTCATCTCTCTCTAACTCTCTCTCTCTCTCTCTCCCCGAAACCCCAGCCCCTCCCCATATATGCATATATATAATTACCATGACAGAGAGGTTATTATGTAGGAGTATCCGGGTCGGAAACATTCTATCAACAGAGGAGGCAGCTACACAAAGTCCCCATGGAGCCACATTTGTGACCTGTGATGGATCTGGTCCTTCATTACCTGCAGATCGAGAACACCACAGTAACACCCAATTGCATTGCATGAAATGAACCAATGGCAGCTTCTGATACAAACAGTGGCAACAATGGTGGTTTTGATCCAAAAGATGCTGAGATTACATGAACCCCATCATCCAAAGCATCATCAAAAGCTGCAAGAATGTCTGCTTCACAGCACTTGCCATCATAATTGTATCCCCAACAAACTNTTTTTAAATAATTAGTTCATTTTTTTAAATTTTTTTTATTATTTTTTTTTTGTTATCCACGTGGCATGTTTCTAGTGTGCCACGTGGACAAATAACGGCAGGCCTGACGGAAAAGTTGACGGAGGTACCTGGATGTGCAAAATCAGTAATTGAGGTACCTACGAGCAACTTTTTGTAATTGGGGTACTCAAGTGATATAGGGTGGTTAGTTGAGGTATTTTTGTGTAATTTGCCCTTAAATGATTTATTAATGATTTGTTTAAAAAAAAAAAGCATAGGCAATCTGGACCGTTGATTATCAATGTTCCATTAATCCAAGCATTTTATTTCAAACCAGCCCATTTAAAAAAAAAAAAAATAAAGGACAATTAATGGCAACCACTGATCACCAATGGTCATTTAATCTAGATCATTGGTGACCAACACGTGAAGATGGTGCATCACTCCATGCAGCAGTGGACAAGACCACCAGCAAAGCTTTCAATGTGTGAAGATGGGGCCCACTTGCTTTTCAACAAAGCTTCACTCTCTCTCCTCCTTTAATGCATCATGTGGGCTGCATTTTGTTGCATTTAGGTCACACACATTTTGACTTACAGTGAGACCCGAAATTGGGTTACACTTTGGGTTACACCAGTTTTTGGGTCACATTTTTCGGCCCATAGTGCTTGGGTGTGACCCATTTGTGACCCTAAATGAGTTTTAGGTCACATTTTCAGGCAGCATAGTGGTAGGCCTTACCAAAACCACATATTTATTTGATATCACAGTTACATAACTAAATGCTTTTCGATTTGGTTGATTTTTTGCAGAAATGATTTTTATAGTTATATCTAAAAAATAAATGGTTCCGACCATGAATTATACTGCAGAATGAGAATAATAAAGGAGAAGGTCGGTAGAGATGGTAGATTAGAAATTGTGGATATCATTCCCCTATATTATAAAGTTGCAGCAATCCCAAAACTAAAGAAAACAAACGAAGTCGCTAATCTAGAAGAGTCTAGAATAGGAACTCAAATAACTGGTGGGTAAAGTTACAAAATAACAGTTAGGTGAGACTGGTTTAATTTCCAACCGGGCTGAAAATAGATTGTAAAATTTCACTTGAATTAAGAGGTTCAATTTTTTTTTTTTTTGGTTATAATCCGAGTTTTGTGTTTGTGGGTTTTCCAATTTGGCCTAGAAAAGAAAGGTCAAACCCCTACTAAGCCTAGAGACCTTTTTGCCCTAAGGCCTTAAGGGTTGGAATAAGGGTGGGCCGAGCCTTTAGCTGGATGTGTACGACTGGCGATACAAAGGTGCAAAGGCCCAAGAGGTTCACGCCTTTGAAGCAATTATTATTATTTTTTAAATATACTTTTTCCTCGGAAAAAGAAAAGATAAAGAAATTGTACTAGTTGGCCAAAAAAAAAAAAGAAATTGTACTAGGCCCCCACGACGTCGTATGGCCTGGGTTTAGAAAACACAGGCAACGCAAATGAGAGAGATCTGCTCTCTTCTCCCCTCCATAGTAGAAAGCTGAAGCTTTTATTTTTTTCTGTTTGATTTCGAGAGATGGGATTTGGAGCCCTAAGGTCCTTTGTGCGACCCCTAACCCGTGCCCTAATATCCCGCACCTCGACTTCCTCTTCTGCGTACGTGAAACCCGAGCTCCGGTTCGTTTCTGGTGGCCAAGCTCCATGGTTTTTACCGATTTGGAATCATTTTCACAGCTTGACGGACACTCGTTTCCCAAAACGACGACCCATGGACAACCCTCGTCGAAAAAGGGCCAGCGTAAAACCTCCAGGTAGGTGCAAATTTGACATAAAATTTACATTTGCGAGATTTGGGGTTGATGTTAATATTATGGGATTAAATGCAGGACCATATGCTTGTGTTGAGTATGTTCCTGGTGAACCAATTGTTCTTAGTAGACCCAATGAAGGAAGTGTGAAGAGGAGGAATGAGAAGAAACGCATGAGGCAGCGCCGTGCATTTATATTGGTGTGGATTTTCTTGTCTATCATGGTTTTGGAAACATGAGTGTTTACTCCTCAATTTTTCTGTTATAGCTTAACAACAATTAAATGGTTGAAGGGAATGAAAAAACAAAATGATTTAGCTTGAGAACATAAAAGTAGTTGGAATTTACAGTTCTCTAGATGGAGCAGCATAAAATTTCTTTCCATAGTTTTGATAATGTTTACATTGATTAGGAAGTTGGTAACTGATTATAGGATGTTTTGCCAAGGACATGGGGTTAAAGAATCTTACATCCTTTGCCATTCCTGTTGAGAAACCATTGCAACAGGAGTAGAGTCCGATTGGCCTGGGCTCTGGGGCATAAAATACAAGCTGTATAAAAACCATATATATCACCTTTCTATATGTTCCTTAACCAGTGGGGGCACAAGCTTTGTGGATGATGTTTTTCCTTTCACATTGACTACGTTTAAATGTGCTTGTGCAGGCAGAAAAAAAGAAAAGGAAAGCTCAGTTGCAGGAGGCTAAAAGGAAGAAGAATATTAAGAGAATTGAGAGTAAAATGGCTGCTGTGGCAAGGGAAAGAGCTTGGGCTCAAAGACTGGCCGAGCTGCAGAAGATGGAGGAAGAGAAGAAGAAATCCATGGCCTAGTATCATTGTGGTGGAACCTCACCTGCAGATGGAAATGCTTAAAACCAGGATCATTTCTGTTACCATTGAACATTCAATCTAGTTTCTTTAAACCAGTTTGTTCCCTTTTATCTTTCAATGGTTGGACCCCTGCCTAGTATAATGGTATTTTGCTTTCCCCAATTATACAGAGGTATGCTTGATTGGCAACTTTTTTCTTTGCAGATTGAGGATTATTTTCTGTTTTCTTTTCTTTTTTTGATAAGATAAAAATTGACGGTTCTGGGTTTCAATCGTTTATTGTCTTTTGATTATAATATCATTTTTATTCAACATCCAAAGATATAATATCAAGGACATCCCAGTGAGACCCAAGGTGGTGGTGCAGTGGCCGTAGCTGAGTTTTGTGTAATTGTGCTCAAAAGAGATTGTTGGTCGCCAACGGCATGTAACCAACGACATAGGAGTATCAAATTATCACTCAATAGGAGCAAGTGGCTAATGCAAATATGGTATTGAACCACAGATGCATGTTCATCAATCATCATACAGCGGCATGACTTGCAAAGGCTTTGGATCTTTGCTATATACAAAATGTAAAGGTGAATCTCCATCGGGGGCTAAACTATATACCAGGTATAAGGAGGTTTATTACATGAAATGAGAGAAAATGAATCAGAGTGATGGAGGAGGGAAGGAATTGGACTGAGGATAAGTCATTCCCATTAAAATTATGGGGGCTGCTATTCGGACCCATTTTTTTTATTAGTAGCCCCAACATACTCTTTACACTCATCTTGATTTTAAAAAATGTTAAAACTTATTAATATACGGTACACCCAATATGTTTTCCTAAACTATCCTTACTAAAACCCAACAACTAAACTCAACATCACACCCAATAATTCTACTTACTATACCCAACAAACACACCCAATAAAAGAAGTGCTTAGCAGAGATGTTTGGAAAATTGAAACATTTCCATATGATCTCAATCATATAAGCTTCTTCTTCCCTTCACCCCCTCCCTTTCCTCTTGTTATTGTCTGGTTCAAGTTCAATGACATAAGCAATTTCATTAAAACACCCTTTCTGACTCGACGGACTCGTTGTTTGCAGTACACATGAAATCATCATAACCAAACCCAATTCCACTGGTTCAATATCACAACATTCTTAAGGAACATAAAGTACATTAATATACATAATAGAAAGGGAAAATGTCAAATTTTAGAGTGTCAATTTCCATCCCTTAGTTTTTAAATTGAGTATCGTCCATCCTGTTCTTAGTAATTAGGAAGCAATTGAACTAGAACTAGGCCATCTCCCAAATCCGAAAAATATTACTGCTTTTACACCCTGGTATTATGGTCATAGCGTCATCCACCAGAGAAATTGTGCTTAATAATTCGAAAGCTATTGTACTGAGGACTGGGCCATCTCCCAAATCAGGAAAATATAATTGGTTTTACTAAATGAGATTATGGTGATGACGTCAGCATTATTACCCACTACAGAATTTATACTTTAGTAATTGGGAACTGGGTCTCCGAAATCAGAAAATTAATGACTATTGGTTTTACACAATGAGATCATGGTCATGGTGTCATCCATAAAAGTAGTTGTTCTTAGTAATTGCAAAGCAATCATATCATGAACAAGCATCACTTCAGTGAATAGAAAGCAGTTTTTACAACCATAAGCAACAAAGTACCAGCGGCCCTTGCAGCCACGGCTTCTTGGAAGACATCTGTCACAAATAGCATGTCTTCCAGCCTATCTACTTTCACTATTCGCAAAATTTCAGGATAACTCTGTTTTTGTTTTGTTTCTGGATGTTGCAGTGGGATTTAAGGTTTTGTTAAAGAGGAGAGGTGTGTATAAATGTTAGAGATTGAGTAGAAATGTTGGATATATAAAGTTGTTGGGTATAGTCATGGTGATATAGTTTAAATTAATTATTTTTAACATTTAATGTCCTCAACAATCAATTTATATTAGAATAAAATTAAAAATTAGCATGTAATGAAATTGTTGGAACTACTAGCAAAAAAATTGAGTCCGAATAACAACATCCTTACATTATTTATTAAACATCTAAAATCCAAATGAAAAAGAAATTAATTCACACTTCTGAATTTATTAATAATTATGAATCAAAATAAAAACTAGTGTATTTCTACACAGCTTGTAAGTTGTTAAAAAAATTATTTTCTTAATGGGCATTTTGAGATTATTACAAAAAATTTAAGATAATTTTAGTAATCGTAGAGTGCGGCCCCACTCACTTTTTGACTCCCTAATGTAAGCAACCACATAATTAAAGTAGAACACTCCCATTCCTTGGGAAGTAAAGGTGGCCTAAAATAAGAGAATCGGACACCATGATTGTCAGATTAAACTATTTGTTTGACGAAATCAAAACTTCACATTTAGCATCAGAAGGGGGTAACCTAAAGAAAGAAGTAAAAGAATAACAGGGCAACAATCAATCAGCAATTCGGAACCCTGATATATAAATACCAAGATGGGGGATTTAAAACACACCGAACATTACCATATATGAGTAAAACCCACAGTTCCATTAAATTTGATTACATACGAGCATTTTGAATCAACTTGTGGAAAAAGAAAGCAAAAGCTACATCAAGCGAAGAAATATTAAACTTTCAAAGTTCAATCACCATGAGCAACAACCACTTATTGGCACATCAGATTCGGGAGGTTTTTGTTTGAAAATGTTCTTTTTCACGCCTGCTGAGCCCTCAGCCAGGAGACTTGGTGTTTCCAAGATCTGCCAATCAAATAGCACAAACATCATCACAACCATATTTACACTCTAGTTCAACTAATGCTGAAGCCATAAAATCTCTCAACCAGACAACCACAACAAATGTTCTTTGCACCCATTTAAACACCTGAATACAACTCAGTGAGTAGTTATTGTCACTGCAATCCCAACTTATAAGGGCTAATGTACAAAAGACATCTCAACTCTCAAGTGCTCAGTTTAATCTAAGGACTACGTACTTGTATTTGATATCTAATGATATTTATCCTATGGCCAGATATCATATTGCTATGAACAAATATCCAAGTTGATGTTGATCCTATAAATAGAAATTTTAGTATAGACAGTGGCTGGAAGCCTGGAAAAGACATTATAAAGCATTATTTTAGTATAGACAGCATCTGCACTTTCAAATACATTAAAAGAAAATGAAGCATTATAAAATTATTATGGTAGCAACACCCATCTCAAAGTACCCACGAAGTAAGGGCTAAGCACGCAGCTAGAAAACAAACCAATAGTTGAACCAGTACCCATCCTAGGGAACACAGATGCAACACATTTGATAACCATGAGTAATGTAGAGAAGAAACATATGAGCTAACATTTTGCATACCTTTAAGACAAGCTCCTCAAAACATTGCTCTACATTCACTCGAGTTTTTGCACTACATTCAAGAAAAAGGCATCCATATTCCCTTGCAAACTCCAGCCCTTCTTTTTTACTGACAACCCTTTCACTTTCCTGGAAAACAAGATAACTTGAACATGGATAATGCTTGATGAAAGATGCAAGAAGAAAGTTTGTATTCAGTTTAGGTAGAATTACCAACTTAAAATTAGGTTCATCTTATTTAGTTTTCATGTATTACACTTACAACTTGGGAATTAATTATTTCTATAGCTTATTTATAATAATTGAGGTTTTTATTTGTTCATACTGTTAAGAATTCAAAAAGTTTAATCCTAATATATAATTTTAAGCCCCTTTCTCACTCTATGTTTCTCTCTCTCTCAAATTCTCTACCTACATCAACACTTCTAAGTGTCTATCACTCTATTGTCTAAATAAGCCTAAGAGAGGATGCAAAATTTATTCTTAAGTAACTTCAGAAGCAGATCAATGCCTGTACACTGGATCAGCACCAACGACCCCCCCCCCCTCTTTTCTCCCAAAAAAGATCCCTTGGTAGAATATACTCTCTCTCTCTCTCTCTCTCTCTCTCTCTCTCTCTCTCTCTCTCTCTCTCTCTCTCTCTCTCTCTCTCTCAGATTCTCTCCATACATCAAAACTTCTAACTGTCTGGTGTCTAATAAGCTTAAGAGAATGCAAAATCAAAATCCAATCTAAAGTAACTTCATAAGCAGATCAGTGTTTATACACTGGATCAACACCAACTACCCGCAATCCCCTGGTAAATACCAAAATGGAATAATTAATAACACAATGTCCTAGAGGACATACCTTATCAACTTTGTTTCCAACAAGCATCTTGATGCAATCTTGACTTGTGGAGTACAGGTCAATTTCTTTAGCCCATATATCAGATAAATTTGTAAAGGTGTCTCGCCGTGTTACATCATACACTGTACCAGATGAATAAAAAAGCAATTACAGAATTCCATTGATTCTTAAACCACAGCTAAGATATAAATACCATATTAACTGTAGAAAGAATGGTTAATCAGTGGATAAAGATGAAAGAAACAAACATACCCATTATTATCCCTTGAGCTCCTCTGTAGTATGAACTAGTAAGAGTTCTAAATCTTTCCTGTCCAGCTGCAATATGCACAAATTTTATTTCAATGTATCTATGTGAACTTTGAAACAAAATCAGAGGCCAACCCAATAATCCATAACCAAAAATCATAAAGTTATAGAACCCACATAACCAAAGTTGTAAGAATTCATTATCTACTTGGACAATGAGTTTGGAAATCCCAAAAACGGCATATGATCAAGAATTTCATACACCTCTTACTTGAACTTCACAATGTCGTACAATCAATTTAATCTCCATACAAAAGGGTGCAATAATAAGTTAGAACAAGTTAACACAACTCATTACCTGTGTCCCAAATTGCAAGCTTCAACTTTTTACCGCCAAGAGTAACATGTTTTATCTTAAAATCCACCCCTACAAAATATAAAAGCGAAAAATTACAAAAAGAAAACAAATTTATTAATTTATTTGTTTGCAAATAATAGTGAAAAAAGAAGATTGCGGGAGTGATAAAGTCACCGATAGTAGGAGAGAGATCCTCGAAGGTATTGGAAGTGAAACTCAAGAGCAGCGTGCTCTTCCCAACCCCTGAGTCCCCAATCATCAACAGCTTGAACAAGTAATCGAACTCCGCCTCACCGGACGACGTCGCTGCCGACTCCATCAAAATCAAAATCAAATTGGAAAACGAAAACCCTAACTAAGCCCTGAATAAGAACCGTTCGGTTTTTAATGTCTGAAGCTAAAAGAAAAAGGAAAGTAAAGCAGTTGTTGCAGAAAAGAGAAGAGAAGAAAAGAAAGGAAGTCTCTAAAGTCTTCTTCGAAACGACTGTACGGATCTCGTGCTGCATTGTAATGGGGTTTTATATTACGACCGACTCTACGAGCAGTTGGATCACCACGTGGCGTGACACTGACGCTACGTGGTCGCTTCCTCCTTCCGTAACGTGTTTTGATTTTTTGGATTGAAACTACTGAGATACCCTTGTGTTTAACTTAAAAAAGAAATGGAGGGAAATTTCTTTTCGCCTTTTTTTTCTATTTTTTGGGGAAAGTTTAGAATAAATATCAATGGATGAGGAGTTTAGGAATCACTATAAAAAAGTTTTCAAAATGACAAAAAGGGCAAACACACTCCTTATGAAGCAATAGCACATAAAGATATATAAGATAGCTTCTTAGCACAACAACGACAATATAGCAAAAGAACCTCCACAGCAACGCATATACATCACTGCATTTTTATTTCCAAAAAGTAGAGTCCTTATCTTGAATGTCCATTTGTAAAATCATGCACAGCAAAGATTCCTTTTGGCTTTGTAATGTAAGATGCTTCAAGTTCAAGATGTATATATAAGAGACTTTGTCATTGTTTGTGGGAAAACCCACACCGATCCGAATAACCGATCACAGCTCGACACGTGGCTGGTCAACGCCCACTTTGGAGTTGACTCTCAGTGGTCAAACTTTGACCTTCGCATCATCACTGATCAGCACTTCCTTTGCCAGCTCAGACCGGGTCTCCACGCCGGGCCCTCCATGTTCGGTCCGAGCCGAACCGATGATCTTCCAAGGGATTGAGTGTCCATCTTTCCACGGTCATCCCGGTTCGGCTCGGCTCGGCACTGAAGTGACCTCCTTTCGAGCTCTGGCGTCGGCCAGTTAGGGTTCGGAGGGACCCCTATCTTTTGGGTCGACTCGGTCTGGAATCCCATGTCCGATCCGATCACACATGGACTTCATGCATGCGCATAAAGAACATCTGTTCGGTTCGGCTCGGCTCTCCGCCGCCATTCCCGGGAAGATCATGCTGGGACGAACCGCCACACTTAAATGCACCTGACACAAATCTTCTGACAGATAGAATATCCAGTCTGCATTCATGACTATTGGGGCAGTTTGCCTGAACCTTCCAACCTTGCATTTAATGGGGCATTCAATGCAGCATTGAATGCTGAGGAGGTGAGCAGCTGTGCATGCAACTAGCTCTGACCAGGTGCGTGGGTCTCTGGCAACCATTCATTTACATGCAGGTAACTCATTCATTAAGTCTTCCTTTGTTTATATAAGGCACCATATATGCACAAAATGAGGGATCTATCAATCTATCCATAAAAACACTTAACACAAAAATTCCTACTCACCCAAGAGCATACCCAACTTGCTGAGAATAACCCAGAACATTTGCCTTGTTCTTCCTATTCTCCCAAGTTCATCCTTTGTTCTTCCTCACCCACCATCAAACACCATCACTGACTTCATCATCGGAGCGTGTTTGGCTGGTACCACACCGGTCTATCTCCTTTGATCTTGTTTCTTTTGCAGGGAGATCTCAATCAACACCCACTTCATCATCCAGCAAAGCATCCGATCAGCCAGATCAGCTTTTCTAAATTGTTGCATCTGCCTTACGGGAATTTGCATCAACAGTCATTTTGAAGAAACACGGCCCGAGAAGAACAACTCTCGCCTGCTATTCTCAGGGCTGTCTCAAAAATTTAGGAGGTTTTCTGCCAATTAAGAAAATTAGGCCCTTACATATTAATTTAATTGTACTTAAAAAAATAGTCAAGCAATTCAATGCTAACTTAACAAAAACATCAATTAATTACTAATAAACAATTTGTTTACAAAACAATTGATGCTAATCACAAAGTTATAAATATACAAACCAAGATGTCTTGTAATCTTCTAGATATGGAAACATAGCCATCAAATCCAAAATCTCCACAAAAGTTTCAATATTTGTTGGTATACACACCTTAGAACAAAACAAACAAAATAAAATTATTTAGCATGTTTCACATGTTTCACTTAAATATAAAACACACCAAAACAAAAACAGAATTAATTCAAAATACTTACAAGAAATCAAACATCCAGCAACCATCCAACTTCAAACAACAACATGGCCCAAAAGAATTAACTAACATGGATCACAGTTTCATCTAAAAATTGTAATATGGGCATTGACTGGCTTATTGGCTTAATTAGAATTTAAAAAAAAAAGTACATATATATATATATATATGGATAGATATTTTGGGGGCCTTTCCAAATTAGAGTGTGTTAATATTGTCATTGTAAAAAAGATCTTAAGTCTGCGGGTGCCTATTTTGGAACACCATTTATATTCTGAGGTGCTGCATTCAATATTCTATATTTGTTGTACCATACGTACCCTATATAGTAATCAAAAACAACAATTTCAGAGACACATTCGTTATAAAAACTAGCACTAATAATCCACAAAAAGTAGACGCATATTAGGATTTCATTAATTATATTACTTTAGCAGATGTAGAAGTACATAAAATAATCTTCAAATTTTGTTAGCAACCAAGTTAGAGAAAGGCAACTTGATTTCATTAATGGTAGGATGATATAATAAGATGGTAGTTCTTACCACAAATCTACCCATAAGCATAAAAATGAATCATCGCTACTGCAATTAAGGATCTTAATCGATGTTAGGACTAAAAATGGAAACCTAGCAAAACTTATCACAAAAGCGTTTCAGATGTACATTTGGCCGCATTTTTGGTTTTCGTGTGTTGTTAATGATGTGTCTGGAGATCCATTTTTTCCATTGTGAGCTTGGTATTTATAGTGGCTTATTCTTCTGAGCCGCCTCTAGTTGGGCTGTGAGAGCTGCAACTTGTGCTTTACCGTGTCACTCTAAAGCAAAAAACCCAAAGACAAAAAACCAATTGGTACGTGCTATCACATTAAACAGGTGCCATTAGGCAATATCAGCACAAAACCGAGACTACTTGAGCTTTATTCTATTTCTAATCAAACTACTACAACATAACCTGATCAATAGTTCAATACTAAGCGGCATTGTTGATGATTCCTTCAAATCAAATTCTACAATGACGAGTTTCCGAGATCCCTGATTTCTTAGTTTCCTAATCTATATATATATATATATATGCATGTAAGGTCTTTTGGTAGGTATATATAGCCTCATAATTACTGACCATGGCTAGGGAATACCAACTGCTATACATTTATCTTTTGGAATTCCAACAGTGCTCAGCCTCAAAACGGTCCAACTGCTATACATTATCAAGACTTTTCAACTTCTCAGGCCAGCTAGCCAAGCAAACACACGCACATATACGTGTGGAACTGAGGCATTTTTTCCTTATAATATATATTGAAGAAAACGTGCGGGTGCGGGGCTTTAATTTCCACAATGGGTTCCAAATCAAGGGTTTTATTTCCAATGTATAGGTACACATAAATACAGAATGGAAATGGTACTTAGGGTACCATTTAGGAAATGGCATGGGTCTTTTATATAGCTCCAATGGTATATAAGAAGATATCCACGGCAAGTGATTGAACAATTTTGGGCTAAAATTAAAGTCCCTTATGGTACTTGTGATTGAAAAATTTCAAATAAAATAGCTTAAAACTTTATAAACTAATACACAAGACTTTACATTATTCTCGATGTGAAATAGCCAGAAAACCGAAATGTTCACTTCCAGTGTACTTTTAATGTTTAGAGAGCTAGTGAGAACATCTAACGATGTTGCCACAGCATCCTAATTAAAACTATGGGATCAGAACCTTGATTAGGGATGTTAAATTGTTATGTACTTGATTATACCGGGGTAACTTTAAATCATAACCATCCAAAAGAATTGTGTATTGCACCATGTGTTAAAATGCTTAAATTAATTTCTCTTTGAAACTCAAATGAGAAACACAATCCTCTCAACAAAAAACAAACAAAAAAAGATAAAAAAAATTGAGAAACACAATAGAGCTCTCCATTCAGTACCACAAATACTCTCCAATTTAAGTCCAAGTCCCAGACCCATTTCCTCACCGGAAGCTAGGATCAATCCCGACCCAGATGAAAATATATAGCTTCTAGTGAATAGATCATTAATTAGCAATGAAAAGTTACGAAAAACAATAAGATAAAACTAGAGATATAATTAATTACAAAACACAATGGTTAGATAAGATAACTATTCAATTAATGCTTTGATGTTCTCAATTCATAAAGAATAAGTTGAGCCAATTAAAGAGCTGTTAACGCCTGCGCGACGCTATTGCCTTCCGGGCCAAGTCAAGCGCCACCATATTCTCCTTCAGATCTTCCACCGCTTCCTCCAGCTGGGCTTTGAGAACCACAACTTCAGCTTTTGTGGAATCTAGTTCCTTTCTGGCCAAGTCAAGCTCTGCCTGCTTCTCCTTGTGAGCTGCCTCATGTTGGGCTTTGAGAGCCACAACTTGAGCTTTAGCGTCACTCAAATCTTTCACAGCTTGAGCTTTTGTGGAATTTAGTTCCTTTCTGGCCAAGTCAAGTTCTGTCTGCTTCTCTTTGTGAGCTGCCACAAATTGAGCTTTCGCGTCACTCAAATCTTTCCTGGCCATACTCAAGCGTACCTTCGCTTCATGAAGTTCCCGTTCCGCCAACTCCCTCAATCGGATCTCTTCTTCCTTGAGTAGCTTAAGAAACTCTACTTCTTTCTCAGACTGCCGGCCATAAAAACCAAATACCACATGAAAGAGGTGCCATATATAATTATATATGCATGTCAATTAAATTAAGCAAATGCAATTAATAGTTTAGAAGGAAAATAAAAATTAAGTGCTACATATGATCAGCACTAAACAGAAAGTACTACACAACCTCATCAACAAGCGACATTCCTTCAAATCAAGTTCTGGTGTTATGGAGGGCTGACAAGGGGAAGAATTGAGATAAAGGAAAACAATCAGCCAAATATTACTCCTTTATGGACATGTAAATTCTAATAAGGCAGACTTTTCTAGCTTGTTGGACAAAGATTCCTTTTCTAATAAGCCTAGTTGATTATTTCTTGGTAGTAAGTTTAGGATTTCTTGTACATTAAGTTTAGGATTTATTTGCCTTGTACAATAAACGCACTCCTCTGCATGTGTGTCTGAGATTCCACTATATATATTCCTAAAATCTTTCATGGTACATCTTTCCAATCCTTGGTACTTTTCTTCTCCTCTAGTAACTTCCTTAATCTTCTGTCTTTTGTTAATGGCAAAGACACGTGTCCTGATGAATTTGTCAAGGATCCTAATACTGGCAAAAAATACTACTGTTGTTGATCCCAAGTATGACGAATGGATTCAGACTAATTAGATGATGCTATCTTGGATTAACGGTTCTCTCGAACCAATTAACCGTTTTGGCTACTGTGTGACTCGATGTACTTCTGCTCGCGAAGCTTGGTTGTCTTTGGAAAATCGATTTGCTTCTCAGCAGCAAAATCGAATTCTTCAACTTTGAACTGATTTATTGCGTAGTTGATTATACCGGGCTGACTTTAAATCATAACTATCCAAAAAAATTGTATGTTGCACCATGTGTTAAATGCTTAAATTAATTTTGAAACTCAAATGAGAAACACAATCCTCTCAACAAAATAAAATAAAATTGAGAAACACAATAGAGCTTTCCATTCAGTACCACAAATACTCTCCAGTTTAAGTCCCAGACCCACATCCTCATTGGAAGCTAGGATCAATCCCGACCCACAGGAAAATAGCTTGTAGTGAAAAGATTTGCAATGGAAATTAAGTTACAAAATACCAATCGTTTTAGAAAGTTAAAACTAGAGATATAATTACAAATCATCTGGTAAAGTCTAACAAATGGTAAGACAATAAGAAATGCGCAATGTTATTTCTATAAAAGAAAACATAACTGAAACATGAGAAGAAATTAAAATAGAGCAATCATAGAAGAATAATAGAGCAATTAATAGTAAGAAAAACAATACTTCTTGGACTTTTACATTACTAGACTTTGTCATGTTATTGATGCTAATTACGGTGAAAATAACTTAAGAACACTTAGAGTCGAGTCCAAAATATGAAATCTAACTTAGCTAGGATGTACTAATTAAGAAAATGAAAACTGTATGTTACCAGCTAATTAATTAATTAAATTAAATTATAGAGTCTAATAATTAAAAGTAAATTATTAAAAAGTTCATTTTAGAGTCTTTGTACAAAAAAAAAATCACCTAAAAGTTGGAAGGATAAATAGGTCCACTTTGAATAAATAAAGTCCACACTTTGTACAAATAAAGTTCACGTTATGTATTTTTTCATGAATTTTTTTTTTTTTGGAAAACTAAGCAAATTGCCATTGTCATACTGTCCGGCCATGCCGCCAGCAATAATTGCCACTGTGCGATACTAACAATGATTCTCACTGTCAAATAGTAGTAATTAATAAAGTATTTTTACAATTTAAATAGTTACTGTGTTTTACAGTAACAATAATTACCACTGTCAAACAATAACAATTAATTGCTATTACCAATCAACTTCTTCTTCCAGCACCGGGACTTGTCCCAAACCCTGGTCTTCACGCACACTCTCCTTCCATCTTGGACTGTTTGGTCTTCGGGATGTGATAAAACGGCAGAGACATCTCGCTTGACATTTTTCTCTTTGGACTATTTTTTACTTGAGTGCGTTCGCACTGTGCTTAAGCTCTGGCCTTTCTCCCTTCACCTTCTCTCTGTTAATCTCTCTCTGTTTTCTTTCAAAACTCACTCATTTCAGGCATTTCTTTAAGTTTCTTTGCTTTAGCTTTTAGTTGCAGTTAAGACTACCAAATACACCACTACATTTCCCTTTCCCACTACTGCTAGCTGTGTCTTCTATTAACAAGAAAAAGAAAGAAGAACAAAAAACAAAAGAAATTCACAAATTTTGAGAGAAACCTAGTATTGTATTTGTCTGCTTCTTCTTCTTCCTCTTCTTCTCACAAACACGATTCCCAGCCCCCCAACCCGATCAGAACAACGCCGTCGTCTCCGCCATCAAGAACCAGAGGGGCAAAATTTGCATTCTCAACATCGACGACGGAGGCATGCGGGGCGTCTTCTCCGGAAAGGCCTTGGCTTAGCTCAAGCATGCCCTCAAGCTCAAATCTGGCAATCTCGACGCCAGAGGACCGGCTTGGTACCCGTTTTTCGCAACCGGGCCGGGTTGTACATTGGGGTCTAGATCTGTGTTTTTTTTTTTTAAGACCCAATAATTAACCAAGGGACTTAAATTTAGAAAAAAAAAAAAAAAGCTAAAAATTGTAGTAAAAGGACTCCAACTTATATGCCAATTCTAAATAAGGATATATACTACTTTCAAAGTGACCCAAACGAGGACTTTTAACATTCTTTTGACATATCATTACTTTTGTTAAAAGATTCATTAGTTTTAGGGGTAAAATTACCATTCCACATAAATTGGTTATTGTTCATCACCTTCTTCCTACAGCCCAATTTTCCAGGTTCTTTTTTTTTTTTTTTTTTTTTTTTTTTTTTTTTTTTTTTTCTCAACTTTGCCTTAACGTTTGACTTAACAAATTACCACCAAAGTAAGCAAACTAATATTTGTTTTAAAGCTATGCATATCTTCTTTATAATTATATAAATAACATTAAATATGGACAATTAAATTATTAGATAATTGATCTCAAAGTAGGCTACCCGAACACTGTCAAAATTTCCAAATTTTTTCAGATTTTCCAATTTCAAACCAACTTCAATTTCTTTAGATTCTAAAACCTGAAATCGGTTTATTAGGTTACTAGAAATGTGTTTAAAGCTTCCAAAATAAACACCCAACCTCAAATCGACCTAAAATCCAAATTGAAATCAATAACACAAAACCTCAAGATTGGGTGTTCTCGATTGTAAAGAGGAGGTGCATAGCTTTAAAACAAGTATTAGTTTGCTTACTTTGGTGGTGATTTGTTAAGTCAAACGTTAAGGCAAAGTTGAGAAAAAATAAGAAAAATCTGGAAAACTAGGCTGTAGGAAGAAGACGATCAACAGTAACCAAATTATGTGGAATGACAATTTTACCCCTAGAACTAACTGACTTTTTTTAAAAGAAATATATAACAGTTTTTCCTTATTTGAGTAAAAAAGAATGTTAAAGTCCTCGTTTGGACACTTTGAAGGTCTTCCTATTTGGAACTGGCATATAATTAAGTTGAAGTCTTTTTGTTAAAATTTTCTCAAAAAAGAAAAAGAAAAAGAAGTTATGTTTTATTATATATATATATATATACACACTTTATTTTGCAATTAAAGCCAAATTTGGCATGATCGACAACAATGTGCAGGGACAATACAATTTTTTATTTGTGATTAATACAGTGGTAGGATTGATAAACTTGAAATTAATTATAGGGACGAAAGTAGAAATCGAGTGCAAATTTATGCCAAAGAGCTCTCCAATGTGATGGTCTGAGACTTAACTTTTGCGCAACCCCATTGCCTTACAGACAAGGTCATACAACATTGAATGCTCCTTCCGAACTGCCTCTAGCTGGGCTTTGAGATCCACAACTTCAGCTTTTGTGGAATTTAGTTCCTTTCTGGCCAAGGCGAGGCTGTCGAGCGCTGCCTGCTTCTCCTTGTGAGTTGCCTCCAGTTGGGTTTTGAGAGCCACAACTTGAGGTTTAGCGTCACTCAAATCTTTCCTGGCCATTCTCAAGGAGACCTTCGCTTTATGAAATTCCCGTTCCGCCGACTCCCTCAATCGGATCTCTTCTTCATTGAGCAGCTCAAGAAACTCTACTTCTTTCTTAGACTGGAGGCCAAAAAAACCAATTATCACATGAAAGAGGTGCCATATATATATATATATATATATGTCAATTAAATTAAACTAAAAATTAAGTTCTACATATTAGCACTAAACATAAAGTACTACACAACCTCATCATCAATAAGCGACATTCCTTCAAATCAAGTTCTGGTGTTATGGAGGGCCGACAAGGGGAAGAATTGAGATAAAGAAGACCACGGATCACTGATTTCTTAATTGATTAAAGGAAAACAATCAGCCGAATATTACTCCTTTATAGACATGTAAATTCTAAAAAGGCTAGGCCGACTTTTCCACCTTGTTGGACAAAGATTCCTTTTCTATTCCACCTTGTTGATTATTTCTTGGTATTAAGTTTAGGATTTCTTGTATATTAAGTTTAGGATTTATTTTCCTTTTACAATAAACTCACTCCTCTGCATGTGTCTGAGAGTCCACTATATATATTCCTAAAATCTATCTTTGAATATTTTATGTGTGCTTTGTAGATAAATCTTGAGAAAGCAGTAAAATGTTTTCAAGATTACTACTCTAAACTAGATAATTAATAAATAAGTAATTAGGAAATTATGAAATTAATAATGGTGGACTACGATGCCTTGTGTTTTCTCATTTTGGTTAACTAAATTCCTAGATTTGGAATCACTCTATTCTAAAACCAACGACATCAAATAGGACAAACAAATTGAATTTTAAACCCCCCGAGTGGGGCTTGAAGACAAACAAAACTCTTTTATATATATATATATATATATATTTTTTGGATTTTGATTCAAACTCACGACTTTTTGGAGGTTTTGGGCCTTTGGCTAATCACTATACAAATTATTAATAATTATTTAACAAATAATAAACTCACAATTCGCATGAAATTTTTTATTAGCTAAATAATGTAAAATTTGTAAACTTCTTTAAAATATTTATCAAGGGTGAATATAGAATATGAAAAAAGTTTACTTTTTCTTTCTCATATTATGAAGTTTTACTTTCAAAAGTTAGTAAAATCCATGATGCAACTAGGCATAAGAGGAAGGGTGAAGTAGAAAGGAGAATATAGAAAGAGATGGTAGATTAATTCAAAACAAAATGCATAACAAATGAAAGAAACAACCTCCTCAACAACAGATAATATATATAACTATTCAATTAATGCATGCTTTGATGTTCTTGTTGGTGTGAGTTAACACGTGGGGTTATCGTGTAATTATTAGAATTAATTAGGTGGTTTATTAATTCCTGTTTTTTAGTTATAGGTCCATGTATATAAACCACAGTTTGTGGTCTTTTTCAATTAATCAGAAAATATATTGAAACCCTAAACCTAAGCCTCCTCCTCTGAACATGGTATCAGAGCATGGTTCTATGAACTGGGCTCTTTCCGCTTGATTTCTAAGTTTAGATCTACCTATTCTACTGGTTTTTTGAAGATTTTTTCCAGAAAAAATCCTATTACTCTACCTGTGCAAACCTGCCATCAGTTACTGTTCACTAACGTCGTTCACTACACACCTCCGCCTGCTTGCGTCTGCTACACCTGCCGCCATCTCCAAGTCGACCACCTCTGATCGTCTGTTTCTGTGCGCCGACCAGTCACAGTGCCGACCGATCTCTTGTGCGCCGACCCACTGCACCGAGAGACGCCGCGTCAGTCTCATCCCTTGCTGCTCAGTGACGTCGACCCACCTCCATCGACGCCGTCGCCCACTACGTCGACAACGACCACGTCTCCTGCCCACCACCGCGACGCCGACGCCGACGCTGACGCCGTCTGCTTCTCTGTGTGCCGCGCCTCTGCCTTGTGCGCTGACTCTCTGCACCGTCTGCACTTCCACGCCGTCCGCTGCCGGTGTGTGTCTCCGACTGAACGTGCACACTGACCCGCGCGCCTCCTTCTGCTTGTGTGCATCTCCGGCAGACTGTGCACGGTGATAAGGTGTGTGTGTGTTGCTTTGTGCAAGAAGACACAAAAAAAAAAAAAAAAAAAAAAAAAAAAAAAAAA
>QANW01011014.1:779972-841051 GCA_003254865.1 Dryas drummondii | reverse complement strand
CATCGTTCAGTGTTTCCTTCTAGTGCTACACGTATGGATGTTCCTTTTGCTTTGGTCCACTCGGATGTTTGGGGTCCGGCCCCGTGTGGTACACATAAAGGAATGAAATGGTTTGTGACATTTATTGATGATTGTACTAGGATGACTTGGGTTTATCTTCTGAAACATAAAAGTGATGTGTGTGCTGTTTTTCGCCTTTTTCATCATATGGTCCTCACCCAGTTTTCCTGTCCTATTAAAGTTGTGCGCTCTGATAATGGCGGTGAGTTCGTTAATACAGAGTTGACTCAGTATTTTGCTTCTGCGGGGATCCTTCATCAGACTTCTTGCGCTCATTCTCCACAACAGAATGGGGTTGCTGAACGCAAAAATCGACATTTATTGGAAGTCACTCGGTCCCTTCTTCTGGGGGGTCACGTGCCATCTCTGTTCTGGGGTGATGCCTTGAGTTCTGCCGTTTATCTGATTAATCGGACCCCATCTAGTGTCCTTGACTTTCGGCGACCTTTGGATGTTCTCTCGGATTTTGTCTCTCTACCAGGTATCCTTCATTTGGAACCACGAGTTTTTGGGTGTGTTGTTTTTGTGCATTTACATTCTCATCAGCGATCCAAGCTCGCATCTCGGGCCTTAGAGTGTGTATTTGTTGGTTATGGTCCATCCCAGAAGGGGTATCGGTGCTATCATCCCTCTACTCAGCGCTTCTATGTTTCTATGGATGTCACTTTTCATGAACATCAACTTTTTTATTCTCCACGTCCACTGGATTCTACTCTTCAGGGGGAGGTTTCTAGTGAAGTGCAGAATCGAGATGATATGTTGTTTTTTGATCAGTTTGGTTCTGGGAGTAATAGTGAGGAAGGGTCAGAACAGACTACTGATCACCCAGTGCCTGAGTCTGCGGATGAGACTGAGACTACGGAAATTACTGCGGATGATACTGAGGATGCGGAAATTACTGGGGATGATACTGAGGATATGGTAGGACAAGAATCCACGAATTCTGAGCCTGAGGAATCACCACTCCATGATAGTACCGCCATCTCTCCTACTCCATTGAATCAATCTTCTTCGTCCATTGAGGTAACAAACAATACTCTTGATTCACATTCTGGTTCAGATCTTGATTCTAATGCTTCTAAATTTACACTTCCTCCTCGGTCTAACCGAGGACAACCACCAGCTAAATATGAGCCAGATCCAAATGCCAAAGTTAGGTACTCAATTAATAATCATGTGTCATCTGTTAGGCTTTCAAAGTCATATGAATCGTATGTTCTGCAATTATCTTCTGTTTCTATTCCTAGTAGATTGCAGGATGCTCTTACAGATTCTAGATGGACCAAAGCTATGGCTGAAGAAATGGCGGCATTACAGAAGAATTCAACCTGGGAGTTGGTTTCTCTACCTAAGGGGAAGAAGACAGTGGGATGCAGATGGGTGTTTGCAGTCAAACACAAAGCTGATGGGTCAGTTGAAAGGTATAAGGCAAGGTTGGTAGCAAAGGGTTATACACAGTCCTATGGCATAGACTACTTGGAGACGTTTGCTCCAGTGGCCAAGTTGAACACAGTACGGGTTCTGTTATCTTTGGCTGCTAACAAAGATTGGCCACTGCTTCAGTTTGATGTAAAGAATGCCTTTCTCCATGGTGATTTGACTGAAGAAGTATACATGGATCCTCCTCCAGGTATACCAGAGTTTGAGAATACGAGATTAGTATGCAGACTAAGGAAGTCTTTGTATGGTCTTAAACAATCTCCGAGAGCCTGGTTTGGGAGATTCACCCGTGCAATGAAGAACTATGGTTATCGGCAGAGTAATTTTGATCATACTTTGTTCCTAAAGAAAAGGGGGAAGAAGATTACTGCTCTTATCATTTACGTTGATGATATGGTTCTGACCGGAGATGATTATGAAGAAATCTCTAATTTGCAGAGGTACTTGTCTCAAGAATTTGAAATGAAGCAGCTGGGGGACTTGAAGTTCTTTCTTGGGATAGAAGTGGCTCGGTCTAAACATGGCATATTCCTATCTCAAAGGAAATATGTTTTAGACTTGTTATCTGAAACTGGTATGCTTGGGTGTAAGCCAGCTGTCACTCCTATGGAACAAAACCATAGACTTTTCGAGTGTTTGGGGGCCTTGCCTGCAGATAAGGGGCGATATCAGAGACTTGTTGGAAGATTGATATATCTGTCTCACACTAGACCTGACATTGCTTATGCGGTTAGTGTAGTAAGCCAGTTTATGCATGCCCCGTGTAAACCCCATATGGATGCTGTGGAGCGAATTTTGCAGTATTTAAAATCTGCACCTGGTAAAGGATTGTTGTTTGCTAATCATGGTCATGTGAATGTTGAAGGTTTTTCTGATGCAGACTGGGGTGGTTCAGCAGATGATAGAAGGTCTACCTCAGGCTACTTTACCTTTGTAGGAGGAAATTTGGTGACCTGGAGGAGTAAGAAGCAATCAGTTGTATCTAGGTCGAGTGCAGAGGCTGAATACAGAGGTATGGCACTTGGAGTAGTCGAACTTTTGTGGTTGAGACATTTATTGACTGATTTAGGATGTCCACCTACCAAACCTATGGACTTGTTTTGTGATAACAAATCTGCTATTGATATAGCACATAATCCTGTTCAGCATGATAGAACAAAACACATTGAGATTGATCGACACTTCATCAAAGAGAAACTTGAAGCGAAGATTATTAATTTTCCATTTGTGAAGTCCGAAGATCAGCTTGCAGATGTGTTGACCAAGGCTGTGGCAAATCGGGTGTTTTTGGACTCACTAGACAAGTTGGGCATGTGCGATATATATGCACCAACTTGAGGGGAAGTGTTGGTGTGAGTTAACACGTGGGGTTATCGTGTAATTATTAGAATTAATTAGGTGGTTTATTAATTCCTGTTTTTTAGTTATAGGTCCATGTATATAAACCACACTTTGTGGTCTTTTTCAATTAATCAGAAAATATATTGAAACCCTAAACCTAAGCCTCCTCCTCTGAACAGTTCTCAATTCATAAAGAAAAACTTAAGCCAAAGATCGAGCTATCCATTGTGATGGTCTAAGACTTTCCATGTCCCATTGCCTTCTTGGCCAAATGGGCTTTTGTTGAAATTAGTTCATTTCTGGCTAAGTCAAGCTCTGCCTGGTTCTCCTTGAGAGCTGCTTTGAGAGCCACAACTTGAGCTTTAGCGTCACTCAAATCTTTCCTGGTCATACGCAATTCTACCCTCTCTTCATGAAGTTTCCGTTCTGCCAACCCCCTCATATATACGGATCTCTTCTTCCTTGAGCAGCTTAAGAAACTCTAGTTCTTTCTCAGATTGTCGGGCGGCCAAAAAAACCAAATATCACATGAAAGAGGTGCCATATATAATTATATATATAGGTCAATTAAATTGAGCAAATGAAATAGTTTAGTAAGAAACTAAAAATTAAGTTCTACATATCAGGCTCTAAACTCTTCACATTCTGGAGAGTTTAGAGCTTGTCTGGAAGCTTCTCTTTCTAGTTAATGATCTTTTATATCTTATTTATTAATGTGTATGCTCCTAGCTAGAATGGGTACTTGTTCACATACCATTTTGATAATTTGTACTTGTGCTAGTTTTTATTTCTCTTTTTATTGCAATGCCCTAGTACAGCTAGTTAATTTGTTTGAGATTTTTTTTTTGTGTCATTTATTTGGATTTCCTATATGTGAAACCTACTCCCCTTTAACTCCTCATATGTATAATGGTTTCATTTTTCGTGAATATATATTCATGCAGTAAAAACCCGGCCAGGAGAATGTGGATGAATGTCTTGATGAGAAAAATGATCTTTTGTTATTATTGGTGTTGGCTTAATTATCGATTTACTACCCAAAACTGTAACTCATTTCCACTTTACCACCTGAAAGTTTTTTTGTCCCAGATTACCACCTGTAACTTACATCCGTGTCCCATTTTACCTTGT
The DNA here is from genome assembly GCA_003254865.1 of Dryas drummondii. Classification (NCBI taxonomy): domain Eukaryota; kingdom Viridiplantae; phylum Streptophyta; class Magnoliopsida; order Rosales; family Rosaceae; genus Dryas; species Dryas drummondii. The sequence goes on along the minus strand of QANW01011014.1, from coordinate 837,079 downwards.
TCCGTCAACAATTCCGTTAATGCTGACGTGGCGCGTTGGATGTGCGCCACGTGTCACATCTTTTTTTGTATTTTTGTATTTTTCTATTTTTATAAACTTTGAAAATTAATTAAAAATAACTCCGAACTTAGAAAAATATACGAAAAATTCCTACTGACTTGTCTTGACTAGTACTAATTTACTATGGGGTCAAAATGTCAATTTTCCCTCTAAAAATTTCCAAAAAATTTGGAAAGTCCAAATTTATTTCTAGAAAATTAAAATACTCTAGACTCTTTGAAAATTCATAGAATAATCTCCCAAACTCTAAAAAATATGAGGTCTGCACCGTTAGTCTTCTAAAAACTAACAATACCTTTCTCGTGAACACTTGCTACCCAAAGGACCTCTCGGTCTTAGAGAAAAATAAAATTTCCTATAAAATAAATTCTAGAAAAATTCTAGAATTTCTGTAAAGTCTCGAAATAATTCTCTAAAACAGGCTTTTGGTAATTTTTCAAAATATTTTTGAGAATTTGTCCAAGAGTTTACGAAAATTCTAGAATTTATTTAATAGAGGAAAATTTATTTTAATTTTTTTAGAAATAAATTTGGACTTTCTAATTTTTTTTGGAAATTTTTAGAGGGCAAATTGGTAATTTAACCTTATAGTAAATTAGTGCTAGTCAAGACGAGTCTGTAGAAATTTTTCGTGTATTTTTCTGAATTCAGAGCTATTTTTAATTAATTTTCAAAGTTTATAAAAATAAAAAAATAAAAAAAATGAGAAAAAAAAAAGATGTGACACGTGGCGCACATCGAGCGCACCACGTCAGTATTAACGGCCAAATCATCAGCATTAATGGAATTGTTGACGGAACAAGGTAAAATGGGACACGGATGTAAGTTACATGTGGTAATCTGGGACAAAAAAACTTTCAGGTGGTAAAGTGAGAATGAATTACAATTTTGGGTGGTAAATCGATAATTAAGCCTATTCCTACATAAACTATTAACATTCTCAGTTTATCATTGTGCACTCTTAAAGTAAACATTTTATCGTTTTCGATCAAAGCAATCACTTTGTTTGGTACCTTAGCTATCTCAAAAGTCTAAAGCAAATTCTTCGTCCTCCTCGTCCTCTTCCTCCTCCTCGTCCCCAGCGGAAGGCTTCCCTGAATTACAATCCTCATAGCCCCTGTTATAGGCTTCGTTCTGCAATTCCTTGACAGTCGTTTCACGAAAATCCTTGAGCTCTTGAATGATTCTCTGATCAACCTCTCTCTCTCTCCGTGCAGCCTTCAATTCGGCTTTCAGAGACTTCACTTGAGCATTTGCGGCACTCAGTTCCTTTCTGGCCTCTTCAAGTGCCCTCCGGTCACTACGCTTAGCCTCCCTTTTAGCTTTAGCGTTGGTCAAATCTTTAGTGGCCATATCTCTCTGAACCATCGCTTCGTTAAGTTGCCGCTGCACACACTCCCTCTCTTTCATTTCTCGATCCTTGAGAATACAAAGATACTCCACTACTCTCTTCACAGCCCATTGTTCATCGACTTCGAGTGTCATCGTGCCCTTTGCCTCATTATCACACTCTGCAGGCAACACAAACAACTCCTTCAATTTTTTTTTAACTGCTGGATCCACACACAGGAGACTAGGTGTTTCCAACATCTGCATGCAAATTTGACCAAATATTAATATTCATCCAGACTAATTAATCATCATCATCGTCATTGTAAAGCCGGCCACCAAAAAATGCAATATAATTTACAAATTAATGAAATAGTTAAGTGCTATATATCAGAACAAGCAGACAGAAACTTAAAGCTTCTAATAATCAATTGATTGTACTACACCACGTACGTACCTCCTCAATAACTGGGATCATAGACGATCCCATGATCAAATTGATGAATTGTATCACAATGAAAAGGGTTTTGATTGAAAACCTCACACATTGGGAGGGGCGGCGTTGCTTTCATATATTTATAGTAATGTGATTGAATACAACACATTCTCCATCACAAATTCATAATTACACCAAATAAAAAACGGGGGTTTTGTTTTTTCTGAAGCCCAAAACAAAAATTGGCTTGATAGTCCGGCCCACACGCTATATGCAATGATAGGCCTATCCACTTTTAATAAGTCGAGCACTTAGTGTCGGCCTACTTGTAATGAGCCGAGACCTGAGCCTTTTCTTAATTTCATTTTTTTTCTTCTGTATGTTATTATATTTGTTTCTAATTTAATATTTATTTTAAAAGTTTGGTAGGCCTTTTTAATTATTTGTTTGTTCACATGGCATCCACGGAGCGTATGCATCATCAAATATGTGGGGTCTACTAATATCTTATAAGCAATTTACGACAAAACTAACTGTTGGATTAACAGAAGTATAAAATTGTATAACAGAATAAAATTTGTGAACATAATTATTGTATGATTTTAATTCTCAATGTACCAACTTGTAAGTGTTACTATACTTAATATACAAAAATGTAATTGATCAAATTTTGTTTTTTTATGTCTTTAGCTAATTAATATTTAAAATATAAAAGTCAGTTATTAACCAAAAGTTGAGGAGTGGTGCAAAGGTTTTCCACTTCTCTTAGATAGTTGGTGTACGCAGGGAGTAAAATTTCGGTTTCGAGGAAATTTTCGATGGAAATTTCGACGGAAATTTTCGAGGAAATTTCGATTAAAATTTCGATTTCGACAAAATTAGACAAAAACGACGGAAATTATTATCAAAATACGAAAATTTTGAATGAAATTTGACCATATGCTTATTTAACATATTATCTACTACATTGATAAAAAACATTAAAGAAACCAAATTATATAGTAGGTTTCATGTGATATAAGATAAATATAATGTGCGCTGGAGACAAATACTGTTAAAAAATTTGGTCACTAATTAATAATTACATAATAAAATTACACGAATAAATCACCAATGTGGCAACGGAAAGTAGCAAGTTTACTCAAAGGGACTTGAAAATGGTCTTCAATAGTTAAATTAAGTCGAATTGGGTTAAAATAGAACCAATCCGATGGGAGCAGCGGCGACAACTGTTTATCTAAAATTTCAATTTTACAAATTATCAAAATTGGAAAACCAAAACATTAAGGAAATGAAACTTTATGATAAGGGGATAAATTTTTTTTTCTATAATTTATGTTTACAAGTTACAACTAAACGAAACACCAAAATGACCAGATCAAACCCCAAATAAAATTTCAAACCTTTTTTTTCTTTCCAATTGCCTAAAGACTCTAAATCTCAATCTACCTTAAAAAAAAAAATAAAAAAAAAAATTTCTTTCCTTTNCAAAAACAGAAAAAAGAAACACAAAGATACTTGCCAATGCTTTATCTGCCATCATTTTCTTCATCGAGTATGCTAGCCTGTCATAGAATTGAAGTACAGATGCAAAATTGATAAGATAAATGAGAACAATATTGGTATATTAGACTTAGCCCCATCATTATTGCAACCTGAAGCAAATGTGGTGGCTGCTAACTTCCCCCAATCCCCCGTGACCTTCCTCCTTTTTCTTTCATTTTCCTCTTCTTCCCCCAGCGCCCAGACGCCCACTCTTCCTTTCCTTCTCCCTCCTTGCCCAGACGCCCAGTGATCTGCGCCCACCTCCTTGCGCCGCCCGCGCCTGCGGCTTGCTCCTCCCTCCTTCCCCAGCCAGCCCGCTCGCCTCATCCCCCCTTCCTCAGCCAGCCTCGCGCCGTCGCTCGCCTCCTCCCCCACCTCATCACCGGCAAAAAGGCACAACGAGATCGTCCTCAAGCTCGACCCCAACAGCCAGACCATCGAAGACGACTTTCTCGGCGCCAAGGTGATGTGGACGACCGAAGGCAGACTGTGCCAAGTCGGTTTTGGCTCAGATTATGGTCATTGTTCGTTGACCATCGATCTTCAACGATGGCGGACACTGACGATGGATTGAAGAAGCTCGAGTACCTTTCCTTGGTTTCTAAGGTCTGTTCAGAGCTCGAAACCCATCTGGGGTTGGGAGACAAAGTTTTGGCAGAGATATAGTCGCGAAATTTCGTCGAAATTTCGCCAAATTTCGTCGAAATTTCGCCGACATTTTACAAAATTGCACTGAAACCTTACCGAAATTTCGAAAATTTCGCCGAAATATTACCGAAATTTCGTGGTTATGTGATAAAATTTCGGGATCCCAAAAAAACGAAAATTTCGGCGAAATTTCGGCGAAATTTTCGAAATTTCACTCCTTGGGTGTACGCAAGTCGTTGTTGGACTCCCACTTGTGGCCTATTATTTTTGTATTTTCATTGAGCTTTTCACCTCTGCAACATGGACTATCTGTCAATATATATAACATTCTATATATTTTTTGAATGTAAAGAGACTCAATGTGATTTTTGATAATCCCTTGTTTTTTTCTTTTGAGAAGCAAAGCGTGCATTCATTCACTATTCACCCAAATGGCCGGGTTACAACATAATCTTTAATTAGTAAGAAGGCTTATTCACACCCATGCACATTTTCTCACTTTGGCGATCAAACTTAAAACGTATAACTTTGCCACCCAAACTTTCATTTTTGTTACAGATTGCCTGATTTTGTCTAGTCTTACTCTTATGTTAAAAATATCTTTTTTTCTTGACTATTTTCCGTTTAGAATCTAATTGATTTAAAGCTAACATAGTTTAAAAATGTTGGATATATGGTAGAATAACTAAAGAGAAATACAATAAATCTAAAGGAAAATTACTAAATATGTAACAAATTAAAGGGGGTGGATTTAGACAATGATCAAATGTATCAAGGTCATTTTATTGATATATTCTTGAATCTAGGATTAGGAATTCATGATGAAAAAGAAATTCTCAATTTTTAAAATTTTATCCAACAATTATTATCTCAAGACAAAAAATCCACCTTGCAAATAGCAATATAGCATCATTACAGACTGAAAATAAGGCAATAAGGGGAGGGATTAAAATAGGGTCCATTAACATACAGGTATTAGCACCTAAATTTATTAACCAAAACCACCCAAAGCCCATTTCTTTCTTTGCGGGCCAACTATCACAATTCTATTATTCCTTTGCGGACACCACATCCACTGGATAACAAAAATTAAAAATACCTGCCGTGTCCTCACCAGCTGCAACATGCCAAAACACTAATAAACTGAAACTGCAAGTCAGCAACTCCAAGAAACTGCAGTTTCAACTCTAATAAATTGCAGTTTCTGCAGTTTCAGTTCACTTACAGTTTCAGAAACTGCAGAAAGTTCACTTGTAATTCCAGAAACTGCAGTTTCAGTTCACTGTAAACTGCATAAACTGCAGTTTTTTATGCAGTTTCAGTTCACTTGCAGTTTCAGAAACTGCAGAAAGTTCACTTGTAAGTCCAGAAACTGCAGTTTCAGTTCACTGTAAACTGCATAAACTACAGTTTTTTATTCAGTTTCAGTTCACTTGTAGTTTCAGAAACTGCAGAAAACTGCAGTTCTAGAAACTGCAGAAAAATGCAAAAAACTGCAGTTTGACTTAAAATGGCATAAATGCATAAAGAGAGAAGATGAACGTGAAGAGAGAAGAAAGAGAAAGACAAAAAGGAAATAAAATGGCAATTGACCAGATTTCAAGATAATCCAGCTAGCTGCAACTTACCTTGTTATTAAAAAAAACTAATTGGTGCACTAGAGAGTAAAAACAATAAGTAAAAGGTACCTTAGAGTAATTAATTCATTAAAATATTCCGGAATTGGGGTCGGAGGAGGTGGCGCCAGCATCAAGGGAGAGGGAGACGTTGTTCACGCTGGAATCAAGTACGGGTGGGTGGGTGTCTACAATTGGGGGTCGGGAGTTTGGGTATTTGAGATTTTTTTTTTCTAAGTTTTTAGTTTTTTTGTTCTAATTTGTATTGAATGGACATATATACCCTTGGCTTCTGTTAATAAACTAATAGAAAATTATAATAGGTACTTAATAGAGACAAAATAAAGTTCAAATACTCAATTAAGACAAATAAAAGTTTAGGTAACATATTGAGACAAACCAACATTTGATTGTTTTTTGTTCTAATATTCTATACGTACTTATATGTCTTCTAACAATTGAACAAAAAAAAAAACTAAAAGCAAAGGACCTTTTTTGTGTGTGTGGACTTGTGATATGGGACTGCGATTTTGTTTTCACTTCAGCCCTAAATATCTAAGGACCGGCTTGGTTAATTATGGAGGGGTTGCATTAAGCCAATGCTGCAAATATAGGAAGTATTATTGACACTGCTAGAAAAAACTGCAATTGGCATAGTACAATATTTGTGCCCCCTGACAATTTAGAGCACAAACAAATGTGCTCTTTTAACATTAGTAACGACGCATGCCACTAAAGTCGTGACATTTTCAGTGGCACAAATAGCCGTTTTGAGTCAGAGAAACGTAGGCACAAATGTGGTTATATAGGTGCCTTGGTTCTGACAATGAACCAGCTTTCTGAACATGCACAATCCACTCAAATGTGCTCTCTTCAACATCATTTATTTTAAAAACTAAATAAATATTTAATTATTAATCAATGTTTCAATATTGCACTTGTACGATTTTATTGAACCACATTCCTTCACAAACGTGTTTGACGACTAATAATTTTAAAAAAAAATGAAAATGATTTAAATTGATGGGTGTGTGAGTTATTTTATATCTTTTATTTAAATAATTAAAGCTTACTATTGTCACTGTGAGTACAATAATGGAAAGGGATTAATACCATTTTGCTCCCCAGACTATTACACTTGTATCAGTTTGCTCCCCAGACTTCTAATTTGGAAAATTAAGGACTCTGACTTTTTCAATTTTGTCAATTGAGGTTATTTTGTCAATTTACACATTTTTTATCCAAATCTTTGAGGGCAAAATGGTCCCTTCCAATTAGATCTTATCATTTTTTCCTCATGCATCATTTTTCCTCTTTTATTTCTTGCTAAATTTTGGTTGATCATCTCGACATTTTAGATGAAAAATGTATAAATTGACGGAATAACCTTAATTGGCAAAATTGAAAAAGTCATGGTCCTTAATTTTCCAAATTAGAAGTCTGGGGAGCAAACTGATACATGTGTAATAGTCTGGGGAGCAAAATGACATTAATCCCTAATGGAAATTACAAATTTGTAATGGTAATTCAAATGAAAAATAAAGAGATCATTCATTCCATATATGCATGAACACATGAATAGTAAGCAAAATCCTAATAGCATATATGAGAAAGATAGCAAAGATATAATAAAACCATCTTCCATTGCACATAACACCATATTAACCAACATAATAGTCAATTTCTACATATATTCAAAATATATCCACTGCAATCCACATATCCATGTCAAATTTGTCTAGTAGTCAAAAAAGCTTTCTACTCTTCCTCTAAAAAACCATTGTACCTAAAATCTATTCCTAACATCACTTTCCAAAAGTTTTGCAAAAGAAGAGCAGCAGCCCATGAGAAGCCATGATTGTTCAAAAGATATTGCAGTGATTTTCAAAAACTAAACTAGCATAAGGGTCAGATAACTTAGTACTAAATATACGCCGCACTTTAGCATTCTTGATCACCATTAGTTGCTGGCTAGGTCAACTCTTGGATGTGCATTATCCACTTGCATGGACGATGGATTTGCTGGAGCATGAGAACTTCCACTTTGATTTTGGGCTGTTGGTGTAAACACATTCATTGCATTGAAGTTCATGCCAGCATTTCCCAATAACAACTTCAACTGCTCTTGCATTTGGATATGCATTTGGAGCTTAACCTGCCTCAAATTCTCCTCTTGTTCAACCCTCAATTTTGCAATACTTTCTTCCTACTCTCACTTGAGTCTCTCTGCTGTCTCAGTTGCCTTTCGCCTCAGTAGTTCAACTTGCTCATGAGCCTCGGCAGCAAACCTCTTTTGTTCTTTAAGTTCGCCCTGAAGGTCTCGAACCTTCTTTGAAATGCCACGTTCCTCAATCTCAATTCCAGGTACATCCTCCAATTGAACTACAAGCCCATAACCTCGAACACAATTGTGCTTTTCTGGTCCCATAACCTTGGTGTAGATTTGGTTCTTCATCCCTGCTGTGATCTCTTCACCACGATCACGAATGGCCATTTCTTCCTTTTCAAAGTTCAACTACAATTCAAGACACAAAATAACATCAACAAATGATATTTCTCATCAATTCCAAGCATGAAATCAGAAAACCATGATCAAAGATACATTTATAATGATCGAATACATCAATGTATTAAAGCTGCACCATAATTTTTGTTTATGGGAAACATAATTAGTTTGTTAAAAGATAATATAATACAAACAAAGGTGGACCAATAGATGATTAAAATGATACTAATTATGTAGTTCAAATACAAGGTGAACATAGATTAAGACAAGGCCAACAGCTTACCATGATTCGGGCAGATTCTTCATCAATTGGCGTCTTACCTGGCCTCTTTATGTGTGTCATTTCAAAAAATGTCACACGATTTGGATCAACACCATTGTGGGAATAAGCCTAACATAACCAACACTTATATAAGTCAGTTAATCATGTCCCTTAATTACTAACCCTCCTACAAACACATCTATTCACCATGCCACATGTATTCCATGTATTTCACAACTACAGTAACCCAAATTTATAAACATCTCATGAATATAATCACCACAAACTGTTTTTTCCCACCGGAACAATTATTGCATAAAGGAACTCACATATTTGTAGCGTATCTGGGCGAATGTCTTGATGCTTGTTGTGTGACTTGTCTTCAAGCACATTCTGTTTTGTGCATTTGTCACACACCGGTCCTGAGTATACATTTGCAGACATGTCCAAGTACAAAATGTGTAAATTATCATTACTCTATTTGACCTCATAGAACAATATGTTTAAATATATTGACAATATAGTGTCATACCAGTAACCAAAAAGTGACTCTACAATAAATTAGAAGTTCTATTAAATCACTAAACTTGCAGCCTAAACATAAATCAAATACCAAACTTCAGTAGCTCACTTTCTTGTCATTTTTCGTAAGATTCATAAAATGCAATTAAACTTTCATGTCATTTTTATTGCTACTTATATTCCTATTATGCTGTAATAGCTGCTTGAAATGCTGCACTTAACTATATAATTTTCCAGGTACAAGAAATTTGGGATTAGGCAACGGAATAATAGGCAACACCTTTAATTTCGTTGCCTATTACGTGAATAGGCAACACATTTTTCTACATAGGCAACGACCATGTACCTGATCTTGGATAATTAATTGGCAACGAACTATATAGAATAGGCAACAATTTTTTGGTTGCTAATTATGAGAATAAGCAAGGAAATAAAAAGGGGGTTGCTTATAATTTGGCGGGAAAGAGGCGCGAAGTTTCACAACGACAAGGTCGTTGCCTATTGTTTTCAAGTGGTTGCCTATTCATTTGGCGGGAAATTTCGGCGCCATAATGAATATAAAATAGACAACGACTGTTATTGGCATTGCCTATGCATATAGGCAATGAATTTGCAAGAGTTTAGGCAACAAATTGAATTTGTTGTCTATAAATTTTGGCAACGACTACTCTATAATAGACAATGACTGTTATTGGCGTTGCCTATGCATATAGGCAATGAATTTGCAAGGGTTTAGGCAACAAATTGGATTTGTTGTCTATATATTTTGGCAACGACTACTCTATAATAGGCAACGAACATGAACCTAATATTGAAAAAATAAAAGGCAATGACTTCAGTTTAATAGCAACGATATTTGGTCATTGCATACTATGGGGATTGGCAAGGAATTAATTACGGCTTTGCCTATTAGTACAAGAGAAAAAAGCGCAAAGTTTAGCAACAAAGAGGTCGTTGACTATTATTTTTCAAGTGGTTTCCAATTCATATGTTGGGGATTTTTGGCGCTATAATTAATATAAAATAGGTATGTAGAATTAATTTCAAGTGGTTTCCAATCTACCACCTGAATTAAAAAAAATTCGCAATGTACTGCTTTCGTCCAAGTCCGTCAATATTTTTGTCAAAAATAAGGGTATATTAGTCTTTCCAGATGAATTTTTTATTATTAAATATATAAGTAATAAATAATTCAATAAAAAAAACATAAAAAAAGCTGAGAACCCGGCCGGCCTCTGATCTGGAAGAGAGAGAGAGAGATGAGGCTCGGGTCGGTGTTAGGTTTGGGATTGGTTTCAGTGGTAATGTGGGGTTCTCATTGGTGTCGGGGCTGGGGTTGGGGTTGGGCGTCGGGGCTGGGCGGGGCGGAGTGGGTTTGGGTTGGGTAGGGTTTCGATGGTGATGTGGGGTCGGGGCTTGGGTTTGGCTAGGGATTCGGAGAAGAAAGGCGGTAGTTGGGGTGGAGGGGGTGGTCGGCACAGGGAGTCTGTCGGAGGTGGCTGCGAGGGTGGAGGGAGGGAGGGAGTTGGTGTATTTTTTTTCTTTTTTTGAAAAACTTTATTTTATAGGTATACTAAGTAAAGTTTTGGGTATAGAAAGAATATTTTAGAGTATGAATATTATAACTCTTAAACATATCTCATGGGAATTCAAAAAGACCAAAATATCCCTTAAAATTTACTTGAAAAGACCAACATACCCTTATTTTTAACAAATATATTAACGGAATTAGAAGGAGGCAATACATTGCAAAAAATCAATGCAATGTATATTTATAAAATTTTTAAATATATATTTCAATCATTTTTTATATAAAAAACAAACTCAATTGACTTCTTTTAGTCTAAACAAAGGTCAGGAATAATTGTTTCGTATCAAAGACTAAAGATAAAGAAGGCAAAACTTCCCTATGTGCCTTTTGAGAGGGACGGAGGCAATGAGAATCAAATATATGCATGACTTTTTCCCCTTTTATATCATTGCTTACCCTTTATGGCCGGGTCATGATTAAATTTTGTTAATTTCATTGTACAAATTTGTTATGTTGATTCCTATAGAAATATATTTTGTCTACTACACAAATTAATTTTTTTTTTTGGTCAATACAGAAATTAATTAAGTCACAAAATACTCGAATTGCATTCCACAGAGTCACAAAATAGTTGTCAACCTTTTCTCTTTCTTTTCTGATTCTGTATATTCCACATAGAGTGTGCTAATGAGGTAAGCTTCCCAACAAGCCATAGAAGAGCTAAAAGAGTATGCCTGAGAGCATCCCCAACTGTGAGAATGAGTATGGCAGAGTAAGTAGAACTTGAGCCACCTGATCAAACACACACACACACCACAAACAAACAAACCGTTAGAACCTTGAAAAATTTATTGACCAAAATGCTTATTGATTCTCATACCTCTTTACGTGATATATCCTTAATTGATACCATGTAACAGTCACTATTTTTGTCAACATAACAGGCACTTTATAAAAAATAACAACTGTGCCGCCTTTTTGTAAACCAATAAAAGAACAATATGTACTTAAGCTAACAATTTAAAAGTACAAAAACCAATATGGCCAGATATGGTTTTTTTTACCTCCCAAAACCCAAATAAAAATTTAATAGTACAAACCATGATATGTGCGAGATATGGTCCTCCTTCCTCTTAATTTCCACAATACAAAACAATCACAGTAAATGTATTGTGATGGCTAGCTAGCTTATATACTATATTCATTGCTTTCAGTAGACAACAATACCTTACAAGAAAGGCATAAACGAACTCAATAGAATAATTGAAACATGTTAATCCTACTTCCAATTTGTACGTAATTTATTTTCATAGATATTGTTACATATATAAGCTTCTAACATGCTTGTCCCTTGTTGTCATGAAACCACAATGAGCCATGGCAACATATATTACTTGTTTATTTGTTTTCATAGATCTGCTTCTTTTCACAGTGAAACACACTGCCCTCAATGTAAAACAATACTAAAGGACGGTCATGGTACAAAACATTTAATATTTGGAGTAAAACGAAAGACATCATTGAATTAACATAGTGGGGTCCTAAAAGCATGGCATACATGGCATCTTGCAGCCATCTACTTCTCATACAAAGAGAAAAAGGACAAAGGAATTGAGATTAGGAAATTGGTATTGCATTTTAACAACATAGACAATCAAAAATACAAATAGACCAAATAACCACAAAGCCCAACTGTAAACCTGCTTTCCAAACTCAGAAAATTAAAATTGAAATTTGTTTAAACCTGATTTGCAATGGAGGGGGTGGTGCACGGGGATTTGCGATTGAAGTGGGCAAAATCAAATAATTCAACCTGCATAAACACAAACATAAACCAAAAATCAAAAGTCAAGAATGTAAAACATCAAAATAATTAAAGATGTGAAAAACTTGAAAAAAACAAAAAAATCTGGATAGAAGAGAAGACAGGCAGAGTTAAGAGGCTAAGAGGCGCTTGGGCTCGGGCGGTGGTTTGGGCGACAAAGAGGACGAGGGCGAGAGGGGGTGAGGGAAAGAGAGGGGCGTTGGCGAGAAAAGGGAGATAGGGTGAAGGAGAGGGCAGAGGAGGGAGGAGTAGCATAGTGAGAGTAGTTGAGTCGTTTGAGTGCTGTTTGGTGAGTACGGCATATATTTTTTTCTAAACACCAAAAACTTTATTTTTTTTTTTGGCCACTAAACACCAAAAACTTTAATCGTTGCCGGGCAAATTCCTTGCCTATTAAAAAATGCAACATTTGTATAGCCTTGCCTCTCTTACCCGGCAACAACCAATTTTCGTTATAGCGGGAAGCATGCCGCCCAAATTTCGTTTTCTCATCCTATAAAAACAAATTAAAATTATTAAAGAATGACCATAAAAAATTATATCTCACTCAAATTTCCTGATATATTAATATGGTTATATACTTATAAACTAAAAAAATAAATAAATAAAATAAAATTTCAAAGAAAAAAATCATCGTAAAAACTAAAAAACAAAAATTAAATTATGAGTAATGCTATTTGGACCAGATTAAATGACCAAATGAGAGGGACCAAGTGATGTGTCACTTAGAGAGATGTGGAGATGAGGGACCACATGGAAATGAGGATCACCTCCCTAAGTGACACCTCACTTGATCCCTCCTATTTAGTCATTTAATTTGATCCAAATAATATTACTCTTAAATTATAGAGCAAAAGATGAATTTTACTTATGGGTTTTAGTGATTTTGACTTGAAGGGTTCCTTGGAAGGGGTACGGGGGAGGAGCCGTATGTTTTGGATGGAGGTGGCAGTGGCAGACGCATGTTATACCACACAAACGAATGGTATCAAAACATTCTTTCGTGAGGTTATTAGGTTATGATTAAAAAAATATAAATACATGAGTACTCTTTTTACTAACTAGTAAAAAAGACATTTTCAGTATTATGTTTATTTAGTTATCATACACAATCACAACACTTTAAAATTGAAATTTACGAAACCCTCATACACTGATTTTATTAAAAAAATTATTTGGACATAAAGTTAAAAAACTTATAAATATATATTGCATAGATATTAAGAACTTTATAGAGAATATGTATATATATGTGATCATATATATATATATATTGGTAAGGAACTTAGATTGGTGGGGTAAATGGGGGTGGTCATGGATCATGATGGTCATAACGTGGCTCTACCGGCCACTAGTGGCGGAGCCAGCATGGGCTCATAAAGGTTAGTTGACGCTTCTCACCAATTGAAACACTCTTGTTTCTATTTTGACTGACCTTAATTTCTAGAACATTTGAAAATATGTAGTTTATATATATATATACTTTCCAGTTTATGTATATGTTTACCATATGATTTCGGTATCAGTTATTTATTTACCTTCAAGTTATTTGTTTATTAATTTTTTCTTGCATTTGTTATTAATTAATAAATGTGTGTTGTCTATGAGATGTGAATTCGAGACCCCATCCAACAGGAGATTGGCTATCATTAGACCAAATTGTGATTGGCCGATCAATTCTCATTAATCTCATGGTTAACTTAGGTTGACCCCCATTACAAAATTTCTGGCTCCGCCACTGCATGTCTACTACCACTGCCTCCTCCACAACCAAAACCGTCATTCATTGTACCACCTCCATCAAACCCTTCCACTCAAAATCACTGAAACCCTACTAAACTCAATTTTTGTTCTATAATTTAATTGTTTTTTTTTTGTTTTTATGATGTGATTTTTTAAAATTTGCAATTTTGTACTTTTTTTTTTTGAATATATAACCATATTAATTTTATTGATTTTGCAAGTTTGCTCTCTTACGCAGGAAATTAATATGCAAAAAAGTTTCCAACGACGCTTTTGTTTCCTATTATTTTGATGATCATTGTCTAATAATTTAATTTTTTCTTGAGAATGAGAAAATGAAATTTGGGTGGGATGCTTCCCACCATTACGAAAGTTTTTATCTTTTTAAGGAAAGAAACCCAAATGCCCTATTGCCCAACATAAACCAATCGACTCTTTGACTCCTCTCACTCTCAGACTCCTCTCTCTGCACGCTACTCCTCCCTGCGACTGCTTCCTCCCTCTCTCCCTTCGCTCGCCAACAGTACGCCCCTCTCTTGCCCTCACGTTCTCTTGCCCCTCTCTTGCCCTCACGTTCTCTTGCCCCTCTTAGCCTCCTATTGACTCTTCTATCAAGTTCTTTATTTTCAAAATTTTCACATCTTTAGTTATTTGAAAGTTTTACAGTTCTGACTTTTGATTTTTGATTTGTTTTTATGCAGGTTGAATTATTTGATTTGCCCACTTCTATTGCAAATCCGGTGCACCACTCCCTTCCATTGCAAATCTGGTTAAAAAAAGTTCAATCTTAATTTTCCTGAGTTTGAAAAGCATATTTATGTTTGGGCTTTGTGCTGATTTGGTCTATTTGCATTGCCTATGTTTGGGCTTTGTGCTGATTTTGGTATCTAAAGTTTTATCAATTCTATTGAAGTCTCTTCTTTGCTGGTTCATAATAGTGAAAATTGTCTCAAAGGAAAGCTGTTCTGCAAGGAATGTAATTTGTCTCAAAGGAAAGCTATATTTCTGTTGTTACTGTGGAAATTGTGAAAATTGTAAAACTTGGATTCTAGGTATCGTAGTAGTCTCATCTTAATTACCATATAAAAGAAGAGGTGTCATAAGGTTTAGAAATACATTATTCAGAATTTGGGTTTGTGTTGATGCTTGTTGGTAACTTGGTATCAGAGCTTCATTACCTCTGTCATGCATTTCTGAAGGGTTTCGCAAGTTCTCACGTGAAGGCAAATCTTTACTTCAAGTGTAGTTTTGAAGAAAGATTACTGATTAGAGGGTCAAATTACAAAACCATGCACATAAAGCAAATTGACTTGTCAATGATCTCGTTTTCCGTGTTCACTTGGAGGGTTTCTTGATAGGTTTTCTTTATCTCAAGCTCACTTGCTTCCCGTGACATCTTTTGCTCCAATTATGGTTTTTCCTGGTTTGGACATGAATCACATGATACCAAAGTAACTAGAAAAATTTTAAGACCCTCAATGGACTCGGCTGAGTTCTATTAAAGATCTAACAAGAGATTGCAAAAAATGTCTCCTTTAGGCAGTGTCAAACCTCATTTTGTACTATTTCATCATGATATCAGAAAACTTAAAAAGTTTATAATAGTTATTTTTTTTAGTCAGAGCACTTAGGCAGAGGAGAGAAGTCAAACCATTTATTGATCATTGATTCATTATATTGCAACCTTCTGTTCTCGTCTGTGTGTACCTACGCATTAAGTGGGTTTTGGGGGATAAGGGAAGAGGGCAGTGGATGTAGGTTTTGTTAAGAAACTTGGGTTTGGTTTGTTTGAGAAATATGCATTTGTGAAGATTTCCCAATTCAGTGTTGATGACTTGGATGAGGCTGGTTAACTTGAGGAGTCCTTTTGGTCTGAGAAATCCTCTTATAGAATTTGGAAGTAGGCCCCATCTTGTTGGACTAACTTTGCTAGACCAGACAATGCCTATTGAGACGATTAATAGATAATTTCATGATTCAATAAGAAATAAGACCCTTTACAAAAACAAAAACTGCTTGCTACAGAAACACTCCTACACAGGTCGATCCGGTTATGGTTTCTATTGATCATGTTTTTCAAGTGAGATCTACTGTACTTGGAGCTGCCCATCTCTTATTATAGTATGGGATGGTGGAGATACATAAAATATTTAAAGCTTGTCTTGCATTTTCATAGACATGTATAAAAGCTAGCTATGTACATAATGTGTTATTGCTTTCCATCTCACTTTTCTTTATGGATGTGTGGTTTTTTTATATAAACAAGTATATGTATTTGTTCTTTCCCTTTATGGCATGTATCTGAAGGATTATATATATAAGATATCTAGCTCTTTAATCAGATGAAAATGATATCATCTTAGGGGATCAGATCAAAATGAAGATTTAAATCAGATTAAGGTGATGATAATATCTTGATTAACATTAATCAAATTGATCTAGATCTTACCAATTTTTTTTGGGGGAGCCATATATATTGAAGCAAGTTGGTGT
Organism: Dryas drummondii; assembly: GCA_003254865.1. Lineage (NCBI taxonomy): Eukaryota > Viridiplantae > Streptophyta > Magnoliopsida > Rosales > Rosaceae > Dryas > Dryas drummondii. The sequence goes on along the minus strand of QANW01011014.1, from coordinate 820,563 downwards.
GTCAAACAAATTAATTAGTTTTTTAGTAGGCATTTTAAAAAACTTGCAGGGGGATGGCCACCCTCGGTCCCTTGCAAGTTCCGCCACTGCCATGATCCATATATATCATCTCTTCCAACTTGGAGTAGATTAGCATTGTCAATACTTCTTGAGAGATCCGTATCATAAATTAATTAATGTCAACTTTGGATATTTGTTGATGTTTACAAATTATTGTATCTGCATGGCTTTGTAAGATGGATAACAACGGCTACCATATCATTATTATATTAGTAGCTATAAGTTGCAGCTGGGTGATATCTGAGAGAGAGGTGGGGGTGGTGTTTGTGTTTTGGGGTTTGAGACTTTGAGTTTTTCTTTTAGCTAGCTACTTAATTGTACAGTATCTATCTGCAGGGTACTATTTCTGACGCCTAGCTCTAAATATATTAAACTAGCTAGTAGTTCTATATATTAACAAGTAGCAGAATTGATGTTGTTCAGAATTAGCATCAGAGTTTAAATTAAGTAGTATTAAAATTTTAACTTAACGCCACCTTCAATTCTAGTTTTTATAAAATATAGGTTATTGATGATGGTGAGGTTTATATAAAAAAAAAAGGCCCTGATATCACTTTTTAATTCACTTTCGATTCTAATACAAGTTGTTTTTATTTTTTTGCCACTAACCAAGTTGTTTTTTCTTTTTGGTATTTTTAATATAGGAGGGCAAGGTCCCATCTTTTATTGATAATTGGAAAGATATGTACGTTAACAAGAATCAGCAGTGGACTACTGATGAAGCCAAGGAGAAACATGTAAGTCATTTGTTTGTAAATTTAAAAGCTTCAATTCCACCATGTGTATGTGCTCTTTAATTAAATGAAAATATGCCAGGGAACTTTCCATATAAATTATGCATTTGGGTTGAAGAGTGGATGATATACCAACACTACTATTTTGTATCTTCGCTTATATTTTCTTATGTTTATTGGAACTTAATGGAAGATCAAGAAAAGTACAGCATGGAATGGTGTTTAAAAATTCAGACAAAAAACAAATGTATTTAAAATTGAAAGAAACTGACATTTAAATTGTGTTTGGTAAAAAATAGTGAAAAGCAATGTTAGAATCAGTGGAATGACAACCATACTGCATCCATGCCCTTTCTTTTATGGAGACTTTGTCATGTAATATTAGTTCTTAACGTGTAACTCATGAAAATTGTCTTAGTTCATTACTTTGTTTTGTTCTTTGTAATACTTATGCTCTACGGCTTATTTTGAAAAAATGCTTCAATAGTAGCAGCGGATCTATCCATGAGCAACTGACTCCCAGTCACACTCCAACAATCTAGAGATGGCATAAATGATGGCCAACTTGCAAGCAGTAGTAGTGAGGATGAGGATGAGGATGAAATTTGATTTAGTTGTTTTTTTTTTTTTTCGAGATTTATTACATTTGTGTTTAAGTATTTTTATTAGAAAATTATGTGAAGAAGTTATCATTTTCTAACATTTGGATTTATTAAATTTATGTTTAAGTTTTAGATTAGACAAGTTCGAATATGATGGTCAATGTAACATTTGTATTTATTATATTATGAAGCTTTATTGGGATTTTAAATTTTATTTGTTGAAATAATAGCATTATTTATATTTATGAAAATTAATTAAAATAAATATTTGATAATTAAAAAATTATTCGTTGCCAATTTGAAAAGGAAATTACGTTACATACTTCAAAAGGCAACAATAACCATATTGCCTTTTGAGGGAAAATGTAACGATGACATGGTTGCTAAGAAGATTAGGCAATGACCAAATCATGTTGCCTTTTGAGGGAAAAGGCAATGATGATAGTGTTTGGTTGCCAAGAAGATTAGGCAAAGATTAAACCATGTTGCCTTTTATGGAAAAAGGCAACGATGACATGGTTGCCAAGAAGATTAGGCAACGCCATGGTCCTTGCATATTTCATACTTAAGCAACAATAGAATCGTTACTTGATAGCATAGGCAACATCATAGAATGTCACCCTAATTATTAAGCAACAACATAGTGGTTGCCTATAAATTGAAAAGGCAACGACAACGGTGTTGCGTAATATAATACGCAACGCGGCCTTCGTTGTCTAAATGATATATATAACGACATAGATTGCTATTAAATATAGTCGGCAACGACAAAGTCGTTGCTTATAAATTGATAAGGAAACATTGACGGTGTTGCATAATAAAATAGGCAACGCGGTGATCGTTGCTGAATATCCTCAAATTTGGTTTTCTATGCTAGAATAGGCAACGAAGTATTCGTTGCCAAATTAGCAACAACCGTCAAAATCGTTGCCTATAGTTATTGGCAAGGGTCCTAGGGCAACGCCCATGGCAACGACATAATTTTGTTGCCAATAGTTTTAGGCAACAAATTTCGAGCTTTAGACAACGACCTCCAATCATTGCCGAATCCCTATTTTCTTGTAGTGATAAATATAACATACCCTCAATTTCTTATCATCCAATCTAGCTACCAGTCGGCGCCATTGTTCAGCATTGACATGGTCATCCGGGCAGGTAAACCTCTCCTTAAGACCTTGAAATGGTTTGTACCACTTCTTGCGTAGTTTGGCCCTCCATGTCTTGAAGCGATCGTTAAGCTTTTTGAACACTACACGTCTTACTTTCCCTTTCTATTCTTCATTCCTCCCAATCGACCAATCAATCATTGCCTACACAACACATCCACGATTCATCAGATTAGGCAGCAAGCATGTACCTAATCCAAAGTATTAACCACCAACCAATTAAAATAATAAATTTATACCTCAACATCTCGCCATGCTCAGACAAGCTTTGTCTTTTCTAACTTGCGACAATCCTTTGCATCTATTGGAAACCGTTCTTGATTACACGTGAGCGATCCCAATTAATTGTGATACCTGGGCACTTGTTCAGCCGGGTGCGTAGCTTGCCCAAAAGGATTGAAGACAATCATTTCTCGATGCCGACGACCCCAACGAGGATTAGTAGGTCCTCTGGGCTTCCGTGTAGCCGATTGTGTATTAGTAGAGCCACCGGTCTTTGCATTTTCATGCAGACCACCTATGTCCTGATTGTTCAGCATTGAATGATCTTCACTTGCTATCTCTTCCCTAGTTGCACCTAATGGTGGATGTGATTCAGTGCCAAGTGTAAGAGATGCAAACATTTCGTCCTCCATGCACTCTATGTCCATCTGTGCCAAAATAGGTAGTGTTACTTATGATGTTTGGGTGAGTCAAATTAGTATAATGCAACCATACACAACTACTAGATTATCTTTCTCATTACCATGTACAACCTAACTAATAGTTATTATTTTTTAACTTTGAGCACAAAGTGTGAAGTTAATAAAAAAAAAAACACCAGAAATTGGGAAGTAAACACATTAATGTATGAGCCAATTACAAGCAGTATCAAATATTGAATATACCTTCTAGTTTTGTGGTTTTCCCCAACCTGTTAGTGTTTAACCTTCTCCTAACCTGCAAAAAAACAACACAGATGTTTGATAGAGGCTCAGAATCACGGATCTAATCTAAACTGCTTATTGAATAAAACCCATTGGAATTGATTATTGAATAAGAGAAAAAAAATAAGAAACTTCACACAAATGGCATGCCGACCGAGAGGTTTGGTTGCGGGAACAACCCAACACCTAGCGATCTTACCCACCTCAAGCACTGTTTTGGCCTAAGACTTGTGTAGTGAGAAGTGAAGTAGAAGAGCTCAGATATATGAAGAGAATAGAACATCTTAAAAATATATAAAGGATTTATTGGGAATTTTAACATTCAACCAATTATGAGAGTAAATAATAAAATACCAATATTTGTTGTGACGGGCAGGAATTAAAAGTTTATGCCGCTTTTGCTATAGGAAAAGAAAAATTAAAAACCCCCTTTTGGAATTGTAAAAACTTAATAATTTTTTTTTTCCAATTCAGTAACTTCAAAATTACGCCCCAAAAAAGAAAAATGGTATTCACCAAAATTCACCAAAATTTCAAATTTCAAATTTCAAATTCCAAATTACTCAACTAAAACATTTAAAATGATAAGGGGATTGAAGCTTAAGATGAGAGGAAGAAAACCCACAAAAAAAAAAAAGTGATGATCAGAGATTGTGTAGTGGCCGGAATTTGAAGAAATTCGGCGATAGGGGCTTGGCTTGAAGCTTCAATGTCAGTGCGTGGGAAGGCCGCGGGCTGGGTGGCGGCTGGGTTGTGTTGTCGCTGGCTTGGGGAGTGGCCGTGGATCACCGTTGGTTGGTCGACAAAGTAAAACCCGGTGGTGGTAGGGGATGCCTGCGTGGTAGTCATGAGAGAGAGAGAGAGAGAAAGAATGTGTGTGGTGAAAAATAAAAAAGAAAATGAAAGAGAATTAAGTAAGTCAAGTAACTAAATAAGGGCTATGGGCTGTCACCACACTCAGCATGTGGTGCGTTCAAAACACCTTCTACTTCTCGAAGAATTTTACACTAGTGTCAAATAAGTTCAACTACTATAGGTACAAATTTTACATAATTTAACAAAATGTATTATAAATTTACTATAGAGAAGATGTATTTTTATATATTATTTAAATTTTCTACTTGAAGCTGTTAGATACATTTTTTTTAATTTGTAGTTCACTTGTAAAAAGAATTATTTTGAAAATCAAAACCATAAAATCAAACAAAGGAACAAAACAATAAAGGAAAGGTTTTTGGGGGAATATCATTATCAAAATCCTAAGTGAAATGCTAAATACAACATTAATAATCATGAATCCTAGATTCACAAAATCATTAATCCTAGATTCACAAAATATAATATTATGACATAAAACATACCCTTAGTATTTAATCATGGAAATTACACAGTAAACCTCCCAAAATACCAATATAACAATTACATAAATAATCATGGAAGATCAAATTTAATTTAGGTCCTCCAATCGCTCCTCCGCAACAATTGGAGGTACGTTTGCTCTAACTTTGATGACATCAGTATCGACTGAGGGCTCGGACTCTTGTTCACTTGTGTTTGGGTCTTCAAAATCAACAGTAGCAATGTCAAATAAATCACGTGGTCGTGTCTTAATAGCAATGTGCCAATCAGGTTTTTGTGGATCTTGCACATTCCACACTTGCGATGCTTGTGATCTGAGTATAAACGAGTCTCCCGATGGTAACAATCGACTTAAATTCACCATAGTGAATTTATGCTCATCCAACTTAATTGCATTCCTTCTAATATTTCCATCCACCCAGTCACAATCAAACAATAGGACCTTGCGCGAATCATTATAATCTAAATTTATGATGTCCTTCAATACGTCGTAAAATTCTTTATCTCGATCCATCATATTAGGATCAGATCGACGTGCATAAGTTTATTGTTGTGCTGATACAAATATACCACTATTTTGGGTCCTACTGTGCTGATCAATAGACTTCACCTTGAACCTGTAACCATTGATGATGTACTTTGTGTAACGGAAAACCCATTTACTTGGCCCTAACGCTAAAGCTCATATGTCGTCTTGAACAACTATGTCATTATCTACACCAATGAGATCCACCTACGTAAATTAGTCACAATAGTTATATACCTATTTTTGTTTAAAGAAACACACACATACATGATAAATAATCTATGAGAGCATGACAAACTTACATTATTTCTGCACCATTCTGGAAATAATGCAGATGCAGCCTTCTTTGCTTCATATTGTGTTGTTCGTGGACCACGAGCGTTCTTCGTGTTTTCCACATGTCGTGTATCAAATAAACACCAACAAACATAAATTGAATGTGCTATATGAATAATGTGCCCTTTAAATACAGGTTTTAAATACACAAAAAATTTAAAAGTTCATCTTAAATATGGGTCCATCTCAGCAGAATTGAATAACACATAACGGTGAGCTACTTTCAAGATATCACGATCAAGGAGGACTACTTCTTTAACGCTAATTATTTTGCCATAACTGGTAAATAATGCAAGTCCATCTCTGTCATTGTTTGGATTTACATCATAATTATGGCCAGATCTATTACGACGTGTAACTACCGAGTCCCCAAGATACATGGAGCAAAATGATAAGCACTCTTCCAACATATAGCCCTCTGCAATACATCCTTCGGGATGATTTTTTTGGTGCACATATTGTTTCAAAGTTTTCAGGTACCTGCAGATAAGATAAGATTGTCATTAGTAACTAAATAGAGGATGAGTAAGTATGAACGATTCATAATTCAACTTCAAATGTGTAGCCTTACCTTTCAATTGGATACATCCATCTATATTGCACTGGCCCAACAATCGCAGATTTGCTGGGCAAATGAATAAGCAAATACACCATACATAAAAAAAAAAAAAAAAAAAAGCAGGTGGCATTAGCTTCTCTAGCTTACACAAAGTGATTGCGATTTTACTTGATAGTCCACTAAACATTTCAACAGTCTCATTTGTCGCGCAGATTTGTCTAAAAAAATCATTAAGTTCTAATATCATCTTCATAATTGGATTTGGTAATTGGCCTTGGATGGCAATGGGTAGAAATATTTGTATAAGAACATGGAAATCATGGCGTTTAAGCCCAGTCAGCTTTCTTTCCCTCAAATTAACACATGAAGCTATATTCGAAGATAAATTATCAGGTACACGAATGGAAGCCAACACACGTAGCAAGGTCCTTTTCTCATCATTTGTCATATTATATTCTGCCGCAGGTAGTATAGTATGATCACCCCTGGAAATAGGATGGAGTTTTTGTTTGATGCCCATTGCAAAAGATCAGCTTGTGCCCTAATTCCATCCCTATTTTTCCATCGATTTCCAATAGAGTCCCAATTAGGCTGTCTGTTACATTTTTCTCAATATGCATCACATCTAGGTTGTGCCTAATTAACAAGTCTTTCCAATAAGGCAATTCGAAGAATATACTTTTCTTCTTCGACGACGTAGAGTAAACATCTGATATTCCTTGCTTACGTACACGCGTAGTGGTTCTTTCCTTTCAAATTTGAATATCAAACCATACAAAGCTGTTAAACATTCCATTCCTATCATAGGTATAGGGGGTGGAGCGAGCTTTTGATGTCCATTAAATGTTCGTCTTTGATTGCGAAACTCATGTGTCATCGGCAAGGGTTTAAATTTCGATTTTAAGGGGTTCCGAAATTTTAACACGTATTCGACAAAATTTCGAAATATTTTGGCAAAATATTCGAAATTTCGGTGAAATCTCGGGCGAAATTTCGAATACCCTTAAAAGCAAAATTTTCTGAATTTGAGAGAAATTTCCACGAAATTTCCCAGGACCCCAGCTAACCCAGCTAACCCGTAACCCGTAACCCTCATATTCTCACCTGCACAGTCGGCCAGTCGCACACCCTTCTCGATCTGCAGCGTCGTCGCTCGCCTCTGTCGATCTGCAGCGCCGTCGCTCGCCTCTCTCCTCCGTCTTCTCGGACTGGACTGAAGGCCGAACGAAGTCATCGATCTTTCTCTTCTCTCTCTATCGTCTCTGTTTGTGTTCTCGGACTGCTCTGTCTCCGGCCACCTCGAAGCCACGCCGAGTCTTCGACCTCTCTCTCTCTCTCTCTCTCTCTCTCTTAAGTCTTAACCCCGAAATCAGTTTGGAGTTTTGGACTTTGGGTTGATTTGTAACTGTAAGTAATGGATTTAAAATTAGTCACTTACAAATTTACAATTTACAAACTTACAAAGTTACAAATTTACAACATATTATCAATTTATCATTACCTATTAATATTTAAGGATCAGAATTAATTGTATGATTTTGGGTTGATTTATATAGATTTAGAATTAATTGTATGATTTTGGGTTGATTTTGTTTTGTATAATTTGTATGATTTTGGGTTAATTTTGAATCTTTAATCGTATAATTTTGGAATTGATTGTATAATTTTAGGTTGATTTTGATTTGTATGATTTGTGTAATTTGTATGATATATAAATATTGATATGAAAGTTGAAAGTGGTGATATGATATGGAATTGGAATTGGTATGATTTGTTAATAATTAATATGGAATTTGTATGATTTGTTAATAGTATGAATCTAATACGTATCATGTATGGAATTGCCGAATTGGTAATTTAGAATTAATGAAATTAATATGGAATTGGTAATAAATTAATAATTAATATGAAATTAGTAATATGGAAATGAAATTGGTGATATGATATGAAATTACAAATTAATAATATGGAATTGTCAATTGGTAATATCAATATGATATGAAATTACTAATTAGTAATAAGTTAATAACTAATATGATATTAATTTCTTGGTGATATACTGATATGATATTAATATAGAATTTAACTCTCTTGTTAATTGTTATTGTTCTTCTGTTACTGTGTATGTCTTTTTGTTATTAGGAATTTAGAATTCAATGGCCAGTGGAGGGAGATCACGTGATCCAGCTTGAGATCATGCCGATCCACTACCGGGTGGCAGACAAGGTTCAATATGCAAATATTGTGGCCTTGTAATGAAGGGTGCTGGAGTGACACGCTTGAAATACCACCTTAGTGGTATGGATCCTGGACACAATGTGCAGCGATGCAATAGTGTCCTACCAGAAGTGAAACAATTCATCATTGCATGGATGCAACATAAACAACACCAAAAAAGCAAAAAAATACAAAGGATGGAAGAGCTCAGAGAAGAGTTTCGAGGACAAGGTCAGATTGAGCTGAGTGATGATGATGAGGATCATAATGATGATATGGGGCCTCAAGAGCGAAGAGAATTTCGAGCTGCACTTCGAGCCTCTAGAGCAGCAGAATGGGAGAGGGAACACTTACATAAAGTCCCAAACAGGGGACAAGGTTCTGGGTCTAGTAGTGGTGAACAGATGCGAAGAGGATCAAGCATGAGGGAATCACAACCAACACCTCCAGTAGCACCAAGCTTGTACAAGGCAGCTCAAGCACGCTAAAAGAGTGTTAAAAATCTCTTTTCCGGAGGGTCAATCAAAGATGGGATGCAGCGCTTGATCAGCAAGTTCTTCATATATAAAAATGTTCCTCCTTCAAAAGCAGCATCTCATGATTTCAAAAATTTGGTGATAGGATGTCAACAGGCAGGAGTAGGAGTGCAACCTCCAACACCGTATCAGATACGCACCGGATTTTTGGACCAGGAGTTTCAAGAAATGTAAGAGCATGTAAACAAATTGAAGGCCGATTGGGCAACTTATGGTTGCACAATCATGTGCGATGGTTGGACAGGTCCAACCAAACTGTCTATCATAAACTTCATGGCCTACTCAAGAGGGAAGTCGGTATTCCTTAAGTCCGTTGATTGTTCAGATTGCATAAAGGATCATAAATATATTTATGGGCTACTGAAGGATGTAATCACGGAGGTTGGAGAGGAGAATGTTGTTCAAGTTGTGACCGACAATGGTTCCACATTTGTCAAAGCAGGTAAGAAGTTAATGAACAAATACAATGTGTACTAGACGTCGTGTGCAGCACATTGCATTGATCTAATGTTTGAACAAATGGAGAAGAAAGTGCAGGTTGCTAATGTGATTAAAAAAGCCAGAATGATCACGAATTATATTTACAACCATAACTGGTTGTTGGCAAAGATGCGAGAGATCACAAAGGGAGATATTGAAGGATGTGTGCCACCCGATTTGCTACAACTATATTGCATTAAATAGTTTGTATGGTAAGATGATGGGGCTGAAGCAATTGTTCACCAGTGATGATTGGGGTCGTAGCAATTTTCGGCGTTCAGATGCAGGCATCACGGTTGAAAATATAGTTCTTGATCACTCTTTTTCGCAACAGGTGCATAAGGTGTGCGGTCTGTTTGAACCTCTCTACGTAGTTTTATGTATTGTCGACACAGAAGTGTATCCTACAATGGGATCAATTTATGAGTTGATGCGTGTTGTGAAGGAAGAGCTAGAAAAAAAACAGGGTGCACGGTGGGTAAAAAAATCATCAACGATCGATGATTTAAAAAGTTACAACACCATTTGTACACAGCAGGTAACCCAATAATTTATTTGTTATTTTGGTTCCGCATTTTTTTTAATTGATTTAGCTTTCAATTAATGAACTAAATTACTAATTATGTATTTCTATATTTACTTGATGCATGATTGCAGCCTATTATTTGAATCCTTGCTATCAATATAGACCTGGCGTTGGAGATGATGGTGAACTTATTCGGGCTGTGCACAACGTATTCTCCAAATTGGATCCCTATTCACCAGAAGTTGGCCAATTTGGAAATGAGGTAAAAATAATTTGCCATAAGGCACATAAGAATCCTTACGAAAATATTAATACTTTATAGAATTTGATTGTCTTAAATTATTTATTTGATTGATATTGTATAATTTGTATTGTATTTTTATCTAGTTAACATATTTTAAAGATGCTCGAAAAATGTTCGGAGAGCGAGCTGCAAAGGCCGCTAGATCACGAATTTCTCCTAGTGAGTATACATCGTACTTGTATTAGTTAGATTAACTTAATTATTTATTTTTATAGTTACACTTACACAAACAAATTTTTCATTTCAGGTGAATGATGGATCATGTATGGGAGTGATGCGCCTACTGTGAGGAAGTTAGCCATCAAAGTTTTATCACAAACGGCGTCATCATCAGCTTGTGAAGGAAACTGGAGCACTTTCGCACTCATACACACCAAACAACGAAACAAGCTCTCATATAGTAGGTTAGAAAAGATGGTGTATTGCTACTATAATATGAGACTTGCACTTCGAGACAAGAAAGCAGAGGAGGATCGCGTCGATGAATATGATCCGCTAGATATATACGATGCTGCTATAGGGGATGATGATGTGGAGGAAAACCAACTTTATCAGTGGATTAGGCCCCTCCATTTAGATGATGATGCAGGCAATCCAGACCTTGATATTGCAACTCAAGCACGTCAGGAAGGTATCAATGTGAACAGAGTTCTAAATGAGGAGGTGAGCCCCACTGCAAGTTTCAATGAACTTATGCAACCAAAGTCGACACATCGTACTGAGCCAGTTCCCACTAATCCTTCTCGATCAGGCAACTCTAGCACAAGATCGGGCACTCCTACCAATAGTGGAGGTAGAGGTAGTGGTGGTGGTGGTGGTGGAAATAAAGATGTCACTGGACATTCTCAAGAGTATATGAGCCCATTTTCTGTCGAAGCAAACTACACACATGCAACACAAGATGAGGATCATGGGAGTAGGCGTGCCGGACCAGGAATTGGTGCCATAGGAAAAGACTATAGTCGCAGACAAAGAGGTCATGAGAGTTTGGCACAAGAAGAAGAAGATTCATTATCCACCACTTTTAGCTCTATGGGGGTAGGAAGTGACAATTACAATTATGGGCAAAACCCTCCAATATTCTACCTACCACATCTGCCTTACTTGGTTGAGTCTGATAGTAACTCATTGGCACAATAAGAGACAAACTCTTCAAATGAGTATGCTTATGGGCAAATTCAACCACAACAGGTTCCTGATCCATATGGTTGACATGTTGGAAATTACATGCAAAATTATGCTGGAGAAGTATCTTGGGATGATTATTCTTCGCATTACACCTACTCTGAACATGATGATACTGAAGACAGCGGAAATTTTGAACCTCATAGAAACTCTATGTGGTATTGATTACTTTTGTAATTCATGTGGAAATATTATAATAAAAATAAAATTGAGGTGTTATTGAATTAATTATTAATTAGTGAAGCATTTTTTTAACAGTATTTGCCTCCAGCGTGCATTATATTCATCACATATCACATGAAACCTATCATATAATTTGGTTTTTTCAATGTTTTTTATCAATGTAGTAGATAATATGTTAAATAAACATATGGTAAAGTTTCATTCAAAATTTCCATATTTTGATAGTAGTTTCCGTCGAATTTTTGTCGAAATTTAAAAATCTTCGAAATTTCCGTCGAAATTTCCTCGAAACTCGAAATTTTATTCCTTGGTCATCGGTAACCATCTTCTATGACCCATATAAGCAAGTTTGTGACCATTTTTTAGCTAACAAGATGTAGTATCATCGCCACACTTAGGACACGCTTTCTTCCCTTTCGTGCTCCACCCTAATAGCATAGCATACGCTAGTAAATCATTTACCATCCATAATAAGGCAACACGCATCATAAAGGTTTGTTTACCATGTGCATTGTACGTGGATAAGCCAGTGTTCCACAACATTTTCAATTCATCAAGCAAATGGCGCATGAAAACATCAATATCATTACCCGGGCTCTTTGGACCTGGAATTAGGAGCGACATCATCAAATAAGGTTGTTTCATACACATCCAAGACGGAAGATTATAGACTGCAATGACAACGGCCATGTTCTATGAGAATTGTTCATCATGCCAAAAGGATTAAACCCATCACTTGCAAGTCCTATCCGAATGTTTCAAAATTCTCTACCAAAATCAGGGTAAGTCTGGTCTTAGTACTTCCACGCAGGGGAATCTTCTGGGTGGCAAAGCACGCCATCCTTTGGTCTCATCTCTAAATGCCATCTCATCGACTCCGCTGTGTATCGTGACATGTACAACCGTTGGAGTCTTGGACCAATGAGAAAGTAACGTAGAACTTTCTTGGGCACTTTGGTAGCTATCCTCCCAACAGGCGGTTTGTATCTTTGTGCACTACATATCCACATACAGTGTCCTTAGCATGTTCTTTCTGGTATAACATGCAATCATTGGGATAAGCGTCAATTTTCTCATAATTTAGGGTAAGTGCCTTGATGATTTTTTTAGTATGGTATAAATTAAAGGGCAACGTCTTGCCAACTGGAAAATGATCTTTGAGTAGTTTTAATAATACTCCAAATGAAACGTCACTCCAAATGTACAAGACTTTTGTTTTGTACAATTTCACCAAAAAATCTATTGTCTTTTTACACTCCCTGGATACAACTCTTTCCCTGCCTGATTCAGTAAATTAAGGAATTCTTATGCATCTGCGGTTGGTTCATTAACAGAAGAAGATTCTTCATCTTCATTCATCTCTGACAGATTGACATGGTCACCAAACACATCTTCAAACATTCCATACATGTTAAATTCATTGGTCCGGGTATGATCAAGTGGAACGCCAGTCACATGTGGTTGGGGACTAAGATTTTGTTCACCGTAGTCAGTCCATGGCCCTTGCATGTAATCATTATCCATGTCATCACAATAAATGTGGTCCTTTATTACTTGTGGGTCACGCCAATATTGATTATAACAACGATGACATGGGCATTTAATTTTTCCCTCAAATAACGCAACATCCACCGCATGTTTTATGAATGTACACAAGCCACTCACAAACTCCTCATCCGTCCAGTTCTTCGTTACCCATCCTTTATCCATAATGTATTGTAGCAACTATTTCAAAGCAAGTCATATTGGAGTTACAAATAATTATATGCAAACAAAATTAAGTAGCATAACATCAGAGACAAACAAAGTGGGCATTTAGGAATGTTAAATGAATGCATGATTTAAACTTCTATCGCCTTATAGCTCCAAATCCTAAGGAAAGGCCCTAACCCATTCAGTAATGTTAGTTTTTATATTACTAGATTTCATTTCACAAATTGTAACCGCTCCGAAAAATTCGGCAGCATACCCCTATTGTCCCACAATACACACCATATATGTGTACCGCGGGAACATTAGGGGTGCTGCCGAAACTTCCAATATGGTTTACAAATTGTAAAATGAAAGCCGGTAATACAAAAACTAACATTACCAAACTGTCCAAAAATGGGACAATTCAAAAATTTGCAATTTTTTGTTTTACACATCTATTGCGAATCTTTAAACGGGTGATATAGGCTTTAGAACATATACAATGTCAATAGGATGCACAACAATATAAATGACAAATTAATTCCAATTATACAAATACACAAATACAATCTCCCTACAACACTTTTTGCATTTAGTTATTATAACTACCAATTTAATTTTGGGTCAGAGCATGTCACTAGAAAGGGGGCACATGTTAAATACAAGTAATACAAACATCAAGTATTCAAGCAATGAAATTCACATTTTCTATGAAGTTCTCAAACAAAGTAACCAACTTCCAATTTCTTATAGCACTAAATGACACAAATCTAAGAGGCTATACAATTATAAAAGTCAGCAAATAGAATTTCTTGGCAGCCAGAGATATCATAATTATGTGAATTAATCTTATTAACTCAAAATATTCACATGAATCAGTTTTCTTTGCAAATGGAAATAAATACAAGTGGTTATAGAGGGTATTCGGAAATTACCTTGCTTGAACTTCCTCAAAAGCTTCTCAAAAAATCAGAAAACTATGATCAGTGAAAGACTCCCACCTTCCTTCGTCTCTAGTTTCCGAAATCTCAAATGAAGAAAGTGTAATGATTGCTCTAATCTTTTGAGGGGCTTTCGTAGTAGACCTATAAGGCACAATTATTCATGCTTAAACTAGTAAGGGCACAATTGTTCGTGCTTAAAGTAATAGTCAACAAGCATCAGTATGATTCATTGCCTTCAGACTGAATATGCAGGTTGAAATGACAATGGCACAGGGGCATGAATCGTTTGTGTGCTATGTGGAACATATACGACTTAAATTGATTAAAATTGTGCCCTATGATATTTTAATTTAATAAAATTAAATTTAGGCTAGGGGCACCATGTTTCCCAATCTGACTAACATAATATACCTAATCCAAAGCAGACATTTTAATTGTTTTTCAGTAATGAAAGCAATGGTAGATTATTTTGGATGTACTACAATTGAGATAATTTATATAATTACAAACAAGTACAATTGAGTTAGATTTTTTTTTTGTATGACTTCATTCTGAGGTGAATCTTTCAAATTTAATTTCGTAGAATTTTAATTCTGGAGGGTATATATATTACATATATTCGTATGAGAATCAAATTTATTCACCAAAAAAAATTAAAAACCATAATAATAAAGATAAAGACTTCAAATAACTACATAATGATGAAGATAAAAACTTATCATACTCATGCTTAAACAATCTACATAAAACACTTAGATATTCATTACTACCCACAACTGTTAATACATTTGAACATAATGCATACAACTACAGCTCATCATCTGAGATGCTTATAATCTCGGGTTCAACAACATTAGTACGGTCTTGCTCGACATTATTCATTCGCGGATGGCCATGCATTTGAGCTGGGACATATTGCACTCCCAAATCATCTAAACAGACGATAGATGAGCTGTCAGAAGGTTTAGGAGTGCTTTCTATTGATATCAAGTTAACAGGATATTGAATGCTTCTACCTGGATAGGCCCAATTTGGTAAAACACGTCTTTGGTCTGCATGATTAACGCCATCAATAGAGGGTAGGGTCACAGTGAGACGACCATAGCCAATATGCGAATTCGGTATGTGGTTGACTATAGGAGGACGATTGTTTCTCGGGCCAGCAAACCATTCAGTTGAGGGACGAGGTTGACGATTTGTAGAAGAAAAAGTAGTTGTAACTAATGAGTCAGATGAGTTTGTACTAGATTAGGATTCTGTTCTAATGCGCACGCCTCGCTGACGACTATCACCTATTGAAAAGGAGATATTGAAAAAATTTGTAGGCTAATATATTTCAGCTGAAAAGCCTTAGCACTAAGGCATTCATGATAGACCACAAGTGAGGCATGAAGTAGATATATAATGATACCAATAGAACATACATTTGGTAATTGTGTCCCTCTTTGAAATGTCACTCAGAGTGTTGTGTAGTCTATGACAGTTGATTTAGCATGGAGGTACTGAAAAAGTCTTTTGCACGTTTGGCTCATCTATGCCATAATTGTTTTCAAGGCAAGTGTGAAATTATTGGTCATATAATACTTTAATTTATAACACACATATATAAATTTGTGCATTTGTAAATTTATTTATTTTTTATGAGAGAATCTGTGAGACTAAGAAAGACAAAAATATGCACATTTGTTGCCACCAAAAAGCACAAATAGTGAATTCATGTCATTGGGTGGTTACATCTGTCAAGCAGTGACACATAATACCCGCTGAGGGAAATCAACAGTACTTCCAAATAAGTGGTTGTCAAAATATAGATTTAGGCACGGGACACAAATAAGCTTACACAAATCATGTATGCCCAAAAATGATAGAGCACTTCTCAACTGCCATTTGTGCTCAGTGTAAAAAAGTAGTCATCAAACTATATTTGTGTCTCTCTATCTATGCTCAATGACGATATTTCTAGTAGTATGATGAAGATGATATGAAGAAGTTGTATATATGAAAGCAATGGTGCTCTCTCAATTAATGGTGCTCTTTCAGCATTTCCTAAAAAATTACTATAAGCTACCACTCACAATAATTAAAATATTCTTAAGCACTCTAAATTAACAGTTTTTAAACATTTTTAGATCAGTCACAAAAAGAGTGTTAGAAACTTACTGAAGCTAGTTTGCTTAGTTTGTGAACCTATGATTTCTTTTTTTTATGTACAGTTAGTTTGTGTGCCAGCAATCACTAAATTTGTTTGGTACCTTAGCTATCTAAAAGAGTGTAAAGCAAATACTACATTTGTATTGATCACATATCCGGAAAAGCTAGTTCAAAACAACATGCATAACAAAAAAAATATTCTTCTCTAATCGATGCATTAAAAAACAAGACTTCACATTCAATGACTTTGCAGTCTTTGTAGTCTCAATTAATTGTCATCATCGTCATCATTAATGTCTCATCATCATCCTCAACAATGTTAGGCTCCCCTGACTCCCCTGACTCTCTCATTCTTCACAGCCTACAACTGGGTTTTCAAAGACTTCACTTTAGCTTTTGCCAAAGTTAGCTCCACTCTGGCCACTTCAAGCTCAACCTCCTCCTTCTGCTTCTCCTCCAATTGAGTTTTGGCGTCAGCCAACTCTTTTATGGCCATGTCCAGTTGTACCATTGCTTTATTTGTTGAGCATCCAGCTGTTTTCATCTTAGTGGTTTTTTACTTAAATGATTTATTTTGTAAATAGCCATTAGGATTATGAAATGTGGCTTAAGTTAAGTGACTTTGTTAGAAAACTGTTAGTTACTTAGTATTGGATTGTATCTCTGTTTTGCTGTATAAAGCCATGTGCTCAGTCATTTTTTTGTACGGTTTTTCATGAATCAATATTAGAGTTTCTTGAATCTTTTATCTTCTCTCTCTAGCTGTTCTTGCTTTCTGCTTCTTCATTTTCTTTCTTCTCAGTACGTGATCATGGTATCAGAGCAAACAATGATTTCCTTCTTCAATCATAGTGTTTGTGTTGAGCTCGAGATCTACTCTTCGACGAAGATCGCAGTGGATTGCTCTGCGAGTTGAAGAGAAAAGTTTGATCATTAGTGTTCTGGTTCGATTCTTGTTCCTGTATAATGGGTATTGTGTCTTATCTCTCTTTTCAGAGGTTGAGTTTCTGTGTGATTGTGAAGTTGGTGTTGAAGATTGATTTGATGATCTGATTTAGAATTGTAGTAGTGTGTTTTCTTGGTGATTTGGTGAATTCTTGTAGTGTGATTTGGTGATTTGGTGATTTGGTGAATCTTTAGGATTCTTGGAGTGAATTCTTGGTGTGTTGAAGTTGTTTGGAGTCTTTATTGTATTGAATTCAATAATATTGTGTTCAGATTCTAATCATGACAATTGCGAGTAAGGTAGATGGTTTGCTACCTTTTCTGACTTTGAGATTAAATGATTCCAATTATCTTAAATGGAGTTTTCAAGTACGAAATGTGTTAGGAGGTCACGGCTTGTATGGTTTTCTTGATGGGTCTAGTGTTTGTCCACCATAATATGTTCTTAATGAAGATGGAGTTAGAACTTGTGAAGTTAACCAAGCCTTTCTTGAATGGAATCTGACTGATAAAGCTTTAATCAGTTTGTTAATGACATCTGTTACTGAAGAATCTATGGAATACATTTTGGATTGTTCATCTGTACATGAAGCATGGATGAATATTAGAGAAAGATATAGTACAGACTCATTAGCAACTATTATGCAACTTAAAACTGATTTCCAAACTCTACAGAACAGTGCTGATAATGTAGAGAGGTTTCCTCTGAGAATTAAACATGCAAGGGCTCAGTTAGCTGTTGTGGGGGTATATGTCACAAATGATGATGTGTATGTTGTGGCACTGAATGGTTTACCTCATGAATTTGATCCTGTGAAGGCTATTTTGCGTGGTCATCAAGGTCTTATATCAATGCAAGAGTTCAGGTCTCAATTACTTGCTGCTGAGCAAGATATAAACAAGAAGTTAGCCCTTTCCTTTTCTACTCAGACAATGTCTGCTATGGTAGCTAAATTGCTTGTGTCATAAGTCACTAGTGCTACTGCATCTCAGGGACATCAGAGTTATGATTCTAATTCATGAAGTATTTCTAATGGTATGGATGAGTCTGGAGGCTATTCTAGAGGATTTTCTAGTGCTCATTCCATTTACTCAAATGGTAACAATGGTGGCAAGTGGAATAATAACTATCATAATGGTGGTTATTAGAACACTGGAGGCAGAAATGGAAATCGAAATTGGGGTCACAATGGAGATAGATTCAATATATACTGGTGGTAGAGGTTGGAATAATGGAGGAAATGGTGGCAGAGGTTGGACTAATGGCTGGAATGGTGCTTCTAATTAGAACAATGATAGGGGTAATGGGACAAATTGTTGGAATGATACCTCTAACTAGAATGGTAATGCTAATGGTCGACAACCTGAGTGTCAAATTTGCTCAAATTAAGAGGGGCCATACTACTGTCAACTGTTCTGACAGAGATAGGATATCTTCAAATCAAGCCTCCTCTTCTATTGTGGAGTGTCAAATATGTGGGAAAAGAGGTTATGTAGCTTTGGATTGTTCACACAGGTCCAATTATGTGTATCAGGGCTCTCAACCACCTACAACCCTGAATGCTCTCACTGCTCAGGCTAATTTTGGTAATGGTAGTAACATTGGATTTGTACCAAAAGATGTTTGGCTTGCAAACACAGGTGCTACACAT
Source organism: Dryas drummondii (assembly GCA_003254865.1). NCBI lineage: Eukaryota > Viridiplantae > Streptophyta > Magnoliopsida > Rosales > Rosaceae > Dryas > Dryas drummondii. The sequence goes on along the minus strand of QANW01011014.1, from coordinate 801,480 downwards.
CACATGACAACTGATTTGCACAATTTGACTATTGCTGAGTCTTTTGAGTCAGGTGAGCAAATCACAGTTGGAAATGGAGATGGTTTGAGAGTTAAACATATTGGCTCAGCCTCTCTCTCTCTCTCTCTCTCTCTCTCTCTCTCTCTCTCTCTCTCTCTCTCTCTCTCTCTCCTTCTCTTAATCTAAAAACTGTTTTGCAACATGGAAAATACAACATTATCTACCTTATTCATTATCTACATCATTCATCAACTACCTCATTCATCATCTAATAAAGGAAATACAACATGGAAAATAAACTAGGAAATCAATTATCAAATGTAGGAAAATAGGCATTGGTACTCGATCCTGAAGAAGTAAATCCGGATAGATTAGTTGCGTATTTGGCCATCAATTAACGCTTCATGTTCACCCAAAAAGCTTTTGTTTCTTCATCCATTTTGGAAGTATCCATTGAAATTAACCTCATGTCTGCATCTCGTTGTTGAATCCTCAACTGGTCTTCACGTACTCCCGCTATCCGTTCTTGCACCTTGACCATGGCGCCCAACGTGTCATCCCGATGTGGTTGAGTGACTGTGATTGAGGAACATCCTGAGCGTCGGGATGTCCCATATGGATTTGCTTTGGATGAGGAAATAGAGCATCTCTTAAAATTGGCATACAGTGGTCAAACTTGAAACCTTTGCCATTATGCTTTTCAACGTACAATCTTCTGGCATGCTGAATCTGCATTTATATAATACAAATATAGGATACAAACCAAATAATATAAATTTTAGTATTAATGGTAAAAACATTTATAATATTACCTTATCATTTTCATTTCACCCACTGTGTTGCTTAGTTTCAACTTGAGAATGACAACCTTGATAAAAAACTCAATGTTGTTTTATTCTACTCATTTGTGTTTTCACAGACTGAGAGTGATCTCATATCGCCAGTGCAATCAATATATTTTGTTGTATTTTCTGCCAAAAAATCTCCTTCCCTTGATCCATACGTACCAACTTCTGGATCTTGATTTATCTCTACATAGCACCTGCAAAGGGCAATATGATTTTCATTAAGCCAATTGGGACCTCGGTCAACTTTGTCTTTCATGGTACTCATATTTGAAAAATTAAATAAAATACAATTTGTAGAAGATGAATAAATAAGTGACCACAAATTTCTAAATAAGTGCCTTCAAACTACCCACAAATTTCTAAACAAGTGCCCACAAATTACTTACAAAATTGGAATGTGTTGTGAAAATTATGAATGGTGATATACCATATATATAGGGGTGGGAGGTGAGTGAAATTGGAAAAAAAAAAAAAAAGAAAAAAAAAAAGGAAGAATTCAAATTATAAAAAAAAAAAACCAACGGTCACAATTTTTAAAATTTTTGACCGTTGGAGGCAACTGCGTAGGGTTGCATTGATAGCCTTCATCAAAAAGAAAGAAAAGGGACTCATCTTTGAGTGAAAATTGAATAAGCAACTGTTTTTAGGAAATAACTGAAGTGGGCCAAGTGATTGGTGGGAATTTAAAAAAAAAAAAAAAAAAAAGCAGTTGTTATCTCCACGTGAAGTGGGCCAGCAGCGGTTGGTGTCACGCACCCATTAGTGCCACTGCTAGTCTTGTCCCCTACAAGAAGACATCATCTTCTCTTTTCTCAATCGCGCAACGACACGTGAACTCCACTATCTCACCTTCAGCTGCTTTTCTCTCTTGTGGGCTTCACTTGTCTTGGAAAAGAAAAAGGCAATAGCAAAATTTTGGGCCAAATTTAGTCTAAAATCTTGCCATAGCAAGAATTGCCTTGCATTTGGCCCAGCAATGTAGAGGTTTTTTCACATTTTGGGCTAAATCTTGCCTTTAGCCTTGCATTTAGCCTAACAATGTACATGCTCTAAGTGGGGGCTAGTTGAGAAGAGGGGTAGTGTGGCGGGTAGAGGTGGTATGTGGGTGCTGGGTGGGTGATAACGGCTAGGAGGGACATGGTGGGTACGTATGTGCGTGTGGGTTGGTATGTGAGTCGGTGAGGATGTAGTATGAGAGAAGGGGCGAAGTTGGCCAAAAGTGGTGAGCTTCTTGAGGGCGGTGGGCAGTTGCCGACGGTGAGTGAAGAAATCGAACCAAACAATGGTGGAAAAGAGTGGGCAGTAGGAGTAGGCGATGGGTGGGTTAGAGCAACTTGACTGATTGAGGGACTCAGTGGAGAGTGAGGTGGGGCAGGTGGTGATGGTGAGTGGGTTTTGGGCGATACGTGGATGAGGTGATTTGGGTAGTGTGGGAAGGAGCAACGGACGTTGGCAGTTGATGGAGGTGGCGGAATTCCTCCAAATAGAGTTATGGAAGGAAGTGAGTTGAGAATTAAAAGCGGTTTGGAGGTTTGTTTGGGAAGGGGTAAAAGAGTCAAGGGGTTTATTGCATATTTGCTAAAAAGATTTGCTGGGCCTCATGCTTTCCCAAAAGATCGGTGATTTGATTTTGAACAGAGTCATAGTAGGTGACTGACACTGATGGGGTGGGGTCTACCGCCGCAATATTGATGGGCCGTTTCCCGCCCATATATGAGCAGTGCTCTGATACCAAAATGTTGGGATCAGACAGGTAACCGAGGAAATAAAGCTAAAAATGGAATAAAATATTGACAGGTTTTTCATTCATGATAAATGCCCTAAGGCTTACAACATTCCCTTTATAGGGCAGCTAGGTTAGTGAAAAGATTACCAACTTACATGTGTTCCATAATCCAAATTAAGGTGTAGGAAATTAAAGACATAAAAGTTTAATATAACCCAACAGTAATACTAGTAGATAGATAGCAGACTTGCATATAGAGGATCAGAGTTAGACTCGTCACCATGAGAATTTCAGCCAATTCTCTTTGGATTTTGATGGATATATTCAATGAAATCTATGAAATCTGCAAATTAACCCTTTTAAAATCCATTAAAATCCCAGTTGGAGACACTCGCTAAATTTGACATGGCAAGTGAATAATTAGATGAATTTGGAAATATAAAATGTCTTTATTTATTTTAAATAAGATGGCAATTCATGTCACTAAAAGGGACATAAATTTTGTTGGCTTACTATATATGAAAGAATGTGAAGTATTAATTGTACAACATTGAAAATTATAGCCTTATATAGTTATGTATAAGGAGTTGGCCTCTACTAAGCCCCTGGCCCCTAACATAATAATAGTTGGTGAACATAGTTCCTAAGCAACTGATGATTTTTTTTGGCCACCTGAGCGACTCGATCATGATTGAATTGAGCACCAATATTTAATTGTGCCAACATTGGGTAATTTGGTTCAATTGGGTTTGTACTATTTTAAGCGATAATTAAAGTACTCCCTAAAAATGGTTGTCCCATTTTTCCAATTAGTTTTAATTAATTGTGTGAGGTTCCTTTTTGAATTTGGGAGTCATTATACTCGTTATTGTTTCTTCTTATTTTGGCTGTGTATGAATTGGAGATACAAAGCATTCTTTATTCTGTATATAGCTAGTTAGGAACAGATCTCTCGTACAGTAAACATTAATTAATCCAACAACATATATATATAATTAACCTTTTTATTTATTTATTAGATATAGATAAATATAGCATTAGAACACACACTATATCATATTACTAGTAGAGTAGTAGCCAGTGCCTTTATTCATATATATGGACTCATATCATAAGACATGACACAATGCCTACCAGACATTTTTAATTAGACGCTCTCTCTACTACACACATTTAAATATATAGAAGCGAGCTACATGGACCTCCAGCCAAATCCAGCAGAGCCTGGTACACGCAGTACTGCTTCCTCTTGATGAATCAATGCGCTATATATTATGTCATCGGAAAAATCAAGGCAGATGAGTCTCCAGAAGAGAAGACAGGCCAGAGCTTTGAAGCGACTTATCAACATCAACAACATCTCCATCTGCAGGCAGCAGTGAATTGAAGAATATATGAAGAGAGGTTATATGTATATATAGTGCTGGCAATGACTAATGAGCTTATGAGCATGACCTCCGATTCTCATATATAGTGCTGGGAGATCGAGTAGGAGAGAAACCAAAACTTGAGCACTAAAACACGTGGCAGCCATGCGACTATACACATATATAGTTCCATTCCCATTTGGCAAACATGCTTTTCTCTTGAGCATGAACGTACGGAGAACACCATTTTGCTGATTATTATACATACAGCCAACAGCTCACCTGGAAGATGCCTTTGTGTTATTTTGTTCTGAATTTTTTTTTCTTTTTAAACATTATTATTAAATACTCAAAATTAAGGAGTAGAAACTAGAAAGTTCAAAGAGACCAAAAGGCTGTATGGAAATAGAATGCAGCCAAAATTGCTCAACTACTTCATGCAGGGTTCTTTGTTTCTTGGCGCGGAGATTACTCCACTCTCTACAAGCGTACTTCAATTAAAGTTCAGACCCATTTAATATATATCCAATACATGTGCATGTGGTGGAGTTACGGGCAAATAGGTCATTTGATAATGACATGAACTTTCACTCTTTCGTCCAAAAAAAAAGAGTGCTTCAGCTCAAATCTCAACTATATATAGTATTTGATCATATCAAGTAATTAAGGGCAAGAAAATTTTGTTTGTGTAAAAACTTTTCATCGCCAGAAAATTTATAGCATCACATATCTCAAATAATAATTTCATAATACATATAACTAATTATAAACTTAATTAAAGTAATAATTAAGCTGCATGCTACTTTTGTTTCTTTGCGCGGGAAACACTCCGGTAACTCAACACTGATCTACAACCGTTTCAAATTAACCCATTCAATTCAATGACCAATAAATGCATGTGCAGTCTATGGAGCTCTTGATGGGTGGTAATTAAATAGGTGTCTTTAATTATAATAATGAAATTTTCATTAAGATCTATCGTGTATACTTCGTTAATTGTATGTAGGAGTAGAGGACTTTAACTCACATGCACCAATGCTCTAGGGACGGGCCCAAAATGATCTCAGACTTCTCAGTATTGAAAAGTCTCTAAAAAATTTTAGGAAGACTCAAAAGTGTGTATATATATATATATTTTTAAACTTAAAAGCCTTTAAAAATACCTTGACGGACGCTCGTTCGCATTTTAGCAAAACAGTGCTTAGTGCTCAGTACTGTAGCATAAAAACAATTTCAAGTGTTACGTTGCAGTGCCAAAAAAAAAAAATTCTCCTATTTTTTACATATGTTTTGATATTGTTTGTTGTTGTTGGGTCACTTTTTAGTGTGTTTAGGCATGATTTAGTATTCATTCCAATGTAATGATTTGAGGCCTTATGTGCACCATGTATATGTCAAGATTGAACGTACAAGTGGTAGATTTGTCAAATTTGTTAATTGATATCTATTAATTCACTAGTTGTTTAATTTGTTTAGTGTGTAACTTTGTATGTTGCTATGTATATCTTGAAAATAGATGGAATTAATTTTTCTATATTCGCAAATAGGTTTGTAGAGATTTTTATACAGAGGTGATGGGAACAAGATCCCACATTAGTTCCTATAACTAAGTTAATTGCCTAATTCACGTAAAACAATACAAGGAAAGAGTTAACTAATTAGTTGACCCACATTAGTTCCTATAACTAAGTTAATTGCCTAAACATAACTATGAAATACCCAATTAAAGCTAGCTAACTTTGCCTTCTTTAACATATCTTGCACTATAATAAATAAAAGCAGCAGCTTTATATTGTTATCCATTTCTTATTACTCTATTCTATTTTCCACATCACAAATTTTTCTATTTGAGCTAAATAAAGGGTGTTTTATATATATATATAGTAGAAATGTAAATGTATACATAAAATAAAAACTAAAAACAATTTCAAGCATTCTTTTTTCAAGTATTTTTTTTCTCCTTCATTTCTTCTTGATCGAACTCCCCCATCTCTCATTTTTCCCCTTAAATTCTCCTTCCTTTTTTCAATCGGTTTAACCTGAAATTTTGTGGTTGTCATAATATATGGCAAATAAATTTGCCATTTATAAGATGAAAATATGGTGTTTTGAGAAAGTATTAATCTTTAATAAGTTTGTACTGTCAATTTCAGAATGACTACATGAAAAAAATAATTAGGAAATTAGAAGTACTTTACTTCCCCCTTTTTTTATTTTTTGAAAAGTGGGCAAGTGAGGTCATAATGGCTAGCTTGTAAGGTTTTAACGATTTGAGTAACATTTTTTACTTTTATTTTTTATCATTTTTGCTCTGTAAGCATCTCCAAGAGAGATTAGCTATCCTCTCCTCCCTAGCCATATATGCATCTTGATTCTTGGCTGACAAAAAATTTTTACCAAAATATTCTGTTAGTTTTTCATGAATTGTAGCACCTATTGCAGGTGGCAGCCATGCACTGTAGCATATTGTTTGATTCACATTTGGCAAAGAAACTTGTCTCATTTGTAAACCATCTTCATGTTTTTCAGGTTTTGGGTTTAAATTGATCATGTGCATAAAAGAAACGTTTCCCTTAAAACTGTGGAATAGAGCCAACATTGCTCACCTGGAATTTGGATGCTCTTTTGTTTCTTGGCGCGAAGAACACTCCAGTACCTCCACAGTACTCTACATTGAATATGGCCATATTCAATGTCAATTATATGTACTCGGTGGAGTTAAGCTGGTGAGTCATAATCAAATGTTTAATTACAATATCAACTTTCAAATTACATCTAACATGTAATTATCCTTAATTAATTGTATGTATATATAGTAGTAGTTGAGGACTTTATCTTTACACCCATGTATTAGGAACGGGCCCAAAAATCTCAGTACTTTCTTTTCACTCAAGGAAGGGGCCGGAAGGATATAGGGAGTTATTTTTGTGTAGAAAAATTTTTGATAGTGGAAAGCTTTATACTCATTTGCTTCAAATAATTTGTCATGCAACATAATGTACTAATGATAAATTTGACAGAAAATGATTATGCAGTCCTTTTTCGAACTAATTAACTATTGACACATTAATCTACCTAAGATTTATGTATTTTAAGCAAGCCCATCTGTTCCTAACCCAGTCCACGTTTTAAAAAACAGGTGATTCTCTCTCTCTCTCTCTCTCTCTCTCTCTCTCTCTCTCTCTCCGATCGAACACAGCCAAACTGCTTGTCTCCCTCTCCTCTCTCTCCCCGTGGCAACCTTTTTCCTTCTACTCTGCTTAATTATCTCTCTTTCTTTGTCCATTTCTCTTTTTCTCTATTCTCTCTTTCTAGTACTAGCTGCCTCGTTTTTAATCCATGCTCTCTATATATATGTACAGGCAAAGACTGCAGAGAGAAGACAGACCAGACATAAGACCTTCGAAGTGATATATGAAATTGCAGCCAAGCTGATGGAGTAAGAGAGAAAGCAAGGTGATGGAGCATGGAGCAAAGTACGTGGCAAGCATGCCCGTATCCACAGAAAGCTTCATTCACATTTGGCAAACAACCACCGTTGTCGGTTGCTGGTGTCGGTCATGCATGCATGGTTGGTAGTGTTGTAGATGACAACCACGCACACACACAAAAGAGCCACTTTGCTGACCATAACGTCTCCCAAATTTAAGCTTTCATATCGATCATCAAAACCCCTCTTAAATTTGTTTGAACATGCATGCATGACCACATTTAATTTGTTTCCTGGTCCGGAGAATGCTCCTGACTCTCCAACCGTTCAAACTCATTTACTGTCCATTAAATATATGCATGCGGTGCGGTGGAGTTGCAGAGTAAATAAATTACGAGGTGTTAGATTATATTAGGGGTTCTAGCTAGTTCCAATTGTAAAGTACTTTTTTTTTTTNAGGCCTTTCCACTTTCAAGATCACCTATGATTTCAAATTTTTAAATCAAAACAGAAAATAATATTAATTTAAAGAAAAACTTTTGATTCGTTAATGAACAAGAAAAAATCACATAATATTTTAACAAAGAAATATAATTAAAAATCCCTGCATATATAACTTCACTATCAATACCAATAAATCCCTGCAATTCTGTTGCAATCTTACAAAGTAACAAAAATATCCCAAACAAATTTTTGAAAAAATAAAACATATATAGTCTCCATTTTTTGTAATTACCAAATGTGGTAGCTTTTCCTCTCTGCTTCTCAATACTTAATTAATCAACTTCAAGTTCAAATAAGTAAACCCTAAATCAAATTCCTGCAATAAAATTGCTTTAAGTTTAGCAGTTATTTTAATTTTTGCATGTGTAAAAACCCATATCAATTGAAAAGTAGAGAAATTTATTTGAAGTGAAAGACAATTGTGCAAGAACAAGCAAAAAAAAAAAAACAGAGATTGACATTAGATGAATGAAAATCTGAAAAGGGACCTTCTAGAATAGACAAAAGGGAAAGTGGCAAAAAAAGAAAGAATAGAAAAGGTGAACATGGGTGAGACCTGATTTATTTCAAGGGTATTTCAATAAACTATCATATATCATAAACCAATCTTTTTTTAACGCCAAAATTTGAGTGGGGGCATGTGTCCCCCCTCGTCCTCACGTCGCTCCGCCACTGATTTTGTTGCCAGCCATCATTATAAAAGGTGTAACGAACTATTTCTCATACTCTCTCAGTATCGATTTAACAATGTGCATGTGTTCTAGTTTAGAATTTTTATCAGTGAGAATCTTTATGTTCATTGCCTAATAAGCCATTTTGTCGTTCATTGTCGGTATGTCGTCTCATACGTATGATTGAGTGAAACAAATATGACCAATATATCCTTGAATTTTGGTTGCATTTTCCAAAATTTTATCTAGATTTTTTTAAAAAAAATTAATTACTTAATTACGATATTTGGAAAGACTTCAAAATCTAAATCCCAATATGTTAGGGTATCCTATTTTGTCCTTAGCAAATTCGATATAATTTTTAAGTATTATTATCAAATATTTGAACTCAAGATCGATCTTCTCGATCTCATGAAGAAAAGGCTAGGTGCTACGACTAAACCAAATGGTCATTAGCAAAAAAATTAAATATTCTTAATAACAAAGAAGTGCATTATCGTTATCAATCCAACTAATACTTTTTTGTGTTGAAACATGGTAAAAACTTTTATGTTAATGTGTTCAACAAAAAATACATGTTTTATTTTAATTTTTTGTGTTTAAAGATTCAATATCGTCTAAATTAAGTTCTTCTATATTCTTGTGTTCCAATTTGTTTTTTTCAATTAAAAAATGCCCTTATCGTTAAAGGGCTCATGTAGTTGAATTTTTTTAATGAGATTTATAAGAATGAATAAATTCTAAATGGAAAAGGGAGCGAGCAATATGAAGAATTTATTTATCTTAATTAAACTCCGGAGGCACCTTTTTTGAATGTTAAAGTGGAACAGAGAAAAAAGTATAGCGTACTTCTGAAAATAAAAGTAAGAATTTATAACTACTAAATTTAGAAATTAGGGCAATATATAGGTGAGTGGGATGGTTTCATTCCCATAAAGAATCTTTATGGTAGATGCTTCTCGGCACCATCTATTTGCATTTCAGATACATTGTATATTTGATTATATTGTATAACCAATGCATGTAAACTAAATCAAAATGGATGCTGAAAATGAATCTCCCACTTTTTTGCTTTCTAAGGAGATGAAATGAACAGTAGTGATTAAAAGTTCCAGATCGAGAGGATCTGCTTGCATTCAAATTCGTACATTTATATATAACATTGTTCTTAATTGTTTAGCCAAAGTAAACTAAAATAAAATGGAAACAATATATGGTACCTTAGTGCGTATATGCGTAGTTTATGATATGGTTGTAATTAACAGATCGGATTATGAAAGTGATGAATATTTCATTGATCTTTATGTACAATGACTGACTTTATATATACAAGATAGGAGTCTTGGTAAGGAAAAGACTAATCTACAGGTAATAGACAACTGCATCTAACGAACAATTTTAGGATTATAGTAATTAGAGGATCCTCTAATAATACTGATGCATCGTTAAAGCCTTGATCTTCTCCTATGAGTTTTCTCCATTAATCATGATTTATTGTAATTAGCTGCATTATTAGAGGAGTTGACTGCCTTGATCCTCTAATAATACTGATACATATATCGTTAAATTAAGCCTTGATCTTCTCCTATGAGTTTTCTCCATTAATCATGATTTATTGTAATTACCTGCATTATTAGAGGAGTTGATCGACTGCCTTTATAGTAGTATAGAGTCAAACATCAACACATAACGCACAAGACCAACAAAAACTGTGCGCGCGCATGCCAAGTATAACGCTTAGCTAAGACTATACATGACAAGTATGCATACTCTCAGGAAATGGTGAAACCAATATTTTATTTGGAGATCCCACTATATAAATAGGCAAGCAAGGACTAAGCCACATATCAGTTCAACCCTTGAAGAGCCTTGACCAAAATCCAGAAATGGAGGAAGTAGAGGTAGTCATAGTAGGTGCTGGCCCTGCAGGCATAGCAACCTCTGCCTGTCTTAATCGCCTTGACATCTCAAATGTGGTGCTGGAAAGAGAAGATTGCTATGCTTCTCTTTGGAAGAAAAGGTCATATGACCGTTTGAAGCTTCACCTAGCAAAGCAATTCTGTGAACTTCCTTATATGCCTTTCCCTAAAAGTGCACCCAAATACATGCCCAAGAATGACTTTGTTCAATACTTGGATGCTTATGTGTCTCATTTCAAGGTAAGTCCTAACTACCACAGAACTGTGGAGTCTGCTTTCTATGATGTGGATGTGGGAAAATGGTGTGTTATTGTCAAGAACACTCTTTTGGGTTTGCGAGAAATATACCTTGGGAGGTTTCTTGTGGTTGCAAGTGGTGAAAATAGTGAAGGTTGCATTCCTCGAGTTCATGGCTTGGATGGGTTTAGTGGTGAGATCATGCATTCAACCCAGTATGCAAATGGGAGGAAATATGGTGGAAAAGATGTTTTGGTGGTTGGGGCTGGGAATTCTGGCTTGGAAATTTCTTATGACTTGTCAAATTGGGGTGCTAATACTACCATCGTTGTCCGTAGCCCGGTAAAACTTTTCTCTCTTTAATTCTCGCTACACAATATATATAATATATTTGTTACATTAATGTTTTATAACTTGTTTAATAACAATTTATAAATTGCATGCAGGTACATGTTCTCACCAAGGAAATGGTGTACATTGGAATGGTTTTATCAAAACTCTTTCCAGGGAAATTGGTGGACACTATTGTCATGACGTTAAGCAAATTAAAGTGGGGAAATTTATCCAAATATGGGCTTCAAAAGCCAACAGAAGGACCATTTTATCTCAAGGAAACTAAGGGTCGATCCCCCATCATCGATGTTGGGACCCTTGACAAGATCAAGACTGGGGAAATCAAGGTATACTCATAAATGCATGCATGCATGGTTTATGATCTTCATATATATTTTTTTCACAACAGTTTCTTAATTTTTCCATCGATTTAATTGTATATCCTGCAAAATGGTTAATCACTTGATTATCCATTTCGATCATGTGATGATGATGATGATGGTGACAATACTCATCTTCGATCAGGTTGTTCCATCTATCACAATCATAGAAGGAAACAAAATCGAATTTGGGAATGGCTACTTCAATCGCTATGATGCTATTATATTTGCTACTGGTTACAAAAGCACTGTGCTAAACTGGCTTAAGGTACGTGATTATTTTTTGGTATTCTCAGTTACATTATTACTGATTAAATTATAAACACATATTCAAGTACATTGATATACGTACCTACATTATCCATATGTTTATAACTTAGGATGACGACCATTTGTTTAATGACGATGGAATGCCAAACCAAAGTTTCCCGAATCACTGGAAGGCAAAGAACCGTGGTCTTTACTGTGTTGGATTCTCAAGGCGTGGATTGTCTGGCATTTCATATGATGCACAAAACATAGCAAAAGATATCAGTTCTGCTTTAAATGATCAGAAGAAGAAAAACAACTGAACGATCCACCATGAATTGCATGTTATATGTGCTAATCTCTGAGACTGTATGTCTCTCTCTATATATATATATGTATATGTATATATATATATATAATGTCAAGAAGATCCAAGTGGGTTAATTTGTCAACCATGCATTCGAATGTTTGTATGGCTATGTATCTTGGTTCTTGCTGTATAATATAAATAAGAAGACTTGTTATCATCCTTTTCTTCGTAGTTATTATTTTAATTATAGTTCATTAGAAATTTCGCACTTTAATCAATTGAGAGAGAGAGAGAGTACGTACAATGATTTTTATAAAGTCGACACTAGAATACCACGTGTGGGGGAAACCTTAGGAGGTGTCAACATTCAAGAAGAGAAATCGGAGAGAAAGAGAAAAGTGAGTGAGAGAGAGAGAGAGAGAGAGAGAGAGAGAGAGAGAGAGAGAGAGAGAGGAGAGAGAGAGAGAGAGAGAGAGAGAGAGAGAGAGAGAGAGAGAGAGAAGAAGAAGAAGAATCCATATCTGATTGATTGTAAAATGATCCAGTACATTTCTCACTAATACAGCTGAGTTTATATAACTATATAAGCACTATGCGTTATGCTTGACTAACATACTAACAGCATTAAGCTCCTCCAACAGTGTAAGTTTTGTAACTAGTACTGACTTGTGCTGACTCAGCTTGTTCACACGTGTGTATACTAACAACAGGGAATCAACTATGTGAAAAATTATTTTGTATGACCATATATAATACCATCAAATAGTGTACTTAATCTACAGTATTATAATATGAGTGAATATTATTAATATAATATATCATAAAAATTATAAACATGTCGTTCATATTACACCAAGTGGCTATATCATGGTTTATTAGAAATTGATATTAGTCATTTTTTTTGTCTGATATATTAGTCCTTTGACCATTGTCCACATCAGCATCCATATCACCAATAGGCCCAATATTGGAAGAAATATTTGTTGAATTGTTGGCAAACGACTGAAACCAGTCATCAGCAATCCAAGCCATTGCAGGTGGTACCATTACTGGAAACCTTGTCACATTGAGACAAGCATGTGGCCATCTGAGATTGAGTTTATCTCAGAAATAACCCCGCAACCCACTACAGTGAATCTGTTCTTTTGGGAGAACACAAAAGGGCTTCCACCCAAGTTTGCTACTTGGCGGATTGGCTTGTTACTGTAAGTAGCTGCACAGACGGTAATCGGTTTTTTGACTTTCAGTGTGCCTTCAACAGTACCTCCATATTCAGGATCGTGTGGTTCAAGAAAGGTTTGGGAGGGCTGGTTGAGTGGTCACTGTAAGTACAATTACATCCATAGAATACACAAAACACAAGGCTTAACATATGTAATCAATTGCTACTGCAGAACCAATATCACAAAGCATAACTGACCTGGTGAAGTCATGCTACAGGTAGGTTGAAACACACTATATAATAAGCAGCAGCCTTCCAATCAGCACAGCTGGAGTCTCTCACGCAATGGGGCAGAATGAATAGACTTCTTATTTTCTGTGTGACCAGGGACCATGCTTATATAGAGTCACCTGAAAATCCAAGTTCCTCACATCAATGAATTCTCGGGTTTACAATCCTTATGGGACTCTATATGAGTCTTTTACTTAATCCTTTTGTCTTGTCTGTTGTATAAGTCCTTCAAGTATCTAAGTCTTCTAGTTCAATACTGATAAGTATTTCGCATAAAAGAATGTTTTGATTAAGGTTCTCATAGCTGTCCTATTGCTTGTAAACTAAGTAGTGTTAGTGACTTATTGATTCCTAAAAGAACAAGGAATGTCCATCGAATTCTTACAGTCAGAGGTTATTTGGAACCCGTGGTCGATGTAACAACCTGCTTCAATTCCAAAAGGATATGGAATTTCAATGACTCCAAATGTGTTTGAGTGAAATTGCCCTTTGCTAGGGATGCTTGTGCTGCTACTGATAGTATTGCACTACTCATAGACCCCAAGAGGAGAGTAATATGAAGTAGCACCTGGGCAACAATTATTCTGCTTCTTCTTTCTCCTCTGTTTATTCTCCTCTGTTTATCTTCCTCTGTTTCTTCTTAGTAGGAAGCTTGGAATTAGCAAAGAAAATCATTTTCAAATCTCAACTTTCTTGAAAATGAAATTAACAGGAATAAGAAAGGGTAGAGATAGTTCTTATTATATATAGTGTTCAAAGATACAGATCTAGCAGCATACTGGACNTAGAAGACTGCATTACATACTTAATTACGTCTAAAAGCTTCTAAAATTGTCATAGTTTAATACATGAATTAAATATTCGTTCGACTCTGACTAGAAAGACAATTAACTAATGGTGGCCGGTTGACTAGTTAAATGTGCGTCTAATGAAGAAGCTGTGCCACCATTCCATCAAAGACCTGATCCTCTCCTAACCCATTTCTCCTCTAATCTACCTTACTTTCTAGACATCTAAAACTTTTACACCCTGTTGATGTAGTCCAGGAAAGTGTTGAAAATGTCATCAGTTTAGCTAATCAGCCATATAAAACTAAATGACCAATTAATATATGAAACATACATTATAATTCCGAAATATTTTTTTTTTCACTGTGACTTGAAAGATATATATAGTAGTGTTTCCATCCAGAACTGACCCTGTTCATGTTCTTCTTGAACTTGAAATAGCATTTCCCAAGGCTCTTCATAACTTTGTCCACTATTGGAAGTTTTTTCTTACATTTGGACCCCCCCCCAAAGCTCTACCGTAGGCTCTTGTCTATACCTCTGCATCCAAGCCATTATGGAACACTACTGATCTAAATGAAAAGCAAAAGAGGCTGATTAGGGTGCTAATTGATTAACAGTTTTTCCAACTTATATGAAACTCTCTCTCCAAAGCGAGGCATCAGACTTAATCACAACATCATGGAATCCAGCTTCTTGCCCATACCGTATTCTATGAAGCAGAACAAGCAAGTCAAGGCTTTAACACTAAACAAACAAAATATGACCCTCATGGAAAAGTTTATAACAGGCAAAGTTAGGCACCAAAATTAGAACAGCCAACATTACAACCATACTATTACTTAATAGCATACATTATAGAAGAATATTAATTGTTCAAAATGAACATATAATGTCTACAACATAAAATAGTTGGAACAAATACATTACAATATTACCATTAAGAAATATTTTGTTCACCGTAATTTGAAAGACAATAGTGGAATTTCATGGAATGATGGAGCCGAACCACTATCGAAGACTGATGACCCTGTTCCTGCTGAACTTGAAACAACATCCCAAGGCTCAATTGATTCAGTTCTAACAAATTCAGCCTCTTCAAAATTTTGTACTTCAACATTAGAGGCTTTTACAGATATTTGGATCCCCTCCAGCTCTGCTGTGACCTCTCTCATTGTAGGACGCTTCCTTCCATTCAAATTCAGGCATCTTCTTGCAAGGTTAGCAACTACAGCAATATCTGCTTTAGAGCCTTCCTTTGCAACTTGATCATCAACAACTTCGAATAGACGATCTTCCTGCATTGAAATAATGAAATATGTGGCAAGACTTCTGCCTTCTTGTTCTGACCTAGTGAAAGAAATTGGTTTTTGTCCTGTCAAGAGCTCAACAAGGATAACACCGAAGCTATAGACATCACTTTTGTCAGTAAATTGGCTTGATTGCAAGTATTCAGGGTCCAAGTAACCAAATGTGCCATGTACAAGTGTGGTTAGGTGAGTTTGGTCAATGGCAATCGATCTTGAAGTTCCAAAGTCAGCAACTTTTGCTCTGTATTTTTCATCCAAGAGTATGTTGGTAGACTTGATGTCTCTGTGATAAATGGGAAAGGAAGCTGCAGAGTGCAAGTAGGAAAGTGCCCCTGCAACTTCTGTCGCAATTCGTACCCGCATTTCCCATGTCAGTGGAAATTCCTCAATTTGGCCTTGGATATATTGAGAAAGAGTTCCATTTGGTATGAATTCATAAACCAAAAGAGGAACTTCTGTCTCTAAGCAACAACCCAATATTTTAACCACATTTCTGTGACTGATTTGTGAAAGAATCACAACCTCGTTGATGAATTCTGAAAGTCTGGATTCGTCCACTTTCTTAGACTTTTTTACAGCAACAATTCTTCCATCAGACAACATGCCTTTGTAAACAGTACCTTGGCCTCCATGGCCAAGAATTCTATCATTATTGAAGTTGTCAGTGGACTTTTCTAACTCCTTCGATTTGAACAACTTGATTTTGTCAACATTAACTTCACCTGACGATAATTGTTGTTCCAATAATAAACCTCCATTTCGTTTGAAAAACATCTCCTTGCATTTAATGTTATTCCTTTTTGGTATGAGTCTGTATCCCAGCCATGCACCAATAAGTAATAATAATAGTCCAACACCAATGCCAAGACCTGCATAACGTATGTTTTTTATTTTTTGCATGAACTTGAATATATAAATCAAGGCTTATTTACACCATTGCCCCTGTAAGATACACTTTTTTTCACTTTGCCCCCTGAAACTTAAATCCTCTCAGTTTGCCACCTGAACTTCACAAAGTTATTGCAAAAGACCCTATGCCGTTAACTCTGTCAATTTTTCCGTTAAAATAGCTGACGTGACACCTATATGACATGAGTGAGACCATTTTTTAGTTATGTAAAATCCATGTGGACAAAAAAAAATAATTTTTAAACTAAAAATAATAAGATCCATGTCAATTTTTTATAATTTTGCTTGTCTACATGGATCTTATATAACTAAAAAAGGGTCTTACTCATGTCATATAGGTGCCATGTCAGCTATTTTAACGGAAAAATTGACAGAGTTAACGGCATAGGGTATTTTGCAACAACTTTGTGAAGTTCAGGTGGTAAACTGAGAGGATTTAAGTTTCAGGGGGCAAAATGAAAAAAAGTGTATCTTACAGGGGGGCAATGGTGTGAATAAGCCATAAATCAATGCAGTTTTTTCATACATATTTTGGATTAATTTAGAACTAAATAATATTTAAATTGTGCTTAATAAAATCAGGGATTGGGAGCCGAATCAAATTGTGCTTTGCACTTTGTAGAGATTTCGCATTAAATTATAGTGAATATACATAATGTAATTTGTACTATTATATATATGGCCATACCTCCAAGGATCCATTTAACTTTCGTCCTTTTATGGTCGTAGCACTCGTACGAACCAGGTATGTTCACACACATGCTGCCGGGCCAGCAAGAATATTGGTTATATTTGCATTCATCAATGTCTGAAAAATAATGACAAAAGAAAAAAGCTTGTAAAACATCATCAAATGTTTGCATAATTTAATATGTACACATAATACATTGACTTTCAAAATTCAAATAAACAATTTGTTAGTTGCCATTTAAAATTTAATGAAATTTAACATTATCTTTCAATATGTTTATAAGAACTAAACATACTTTTAAAATTTTATACTTTTCTACTCAAACGCCTATGACAATTATTAAAACTCAATCAAAGTGGTTTTTTACAATTTTGAGAACAAATTAAACTATGAGGAGAACGTCTGAACGAGTAATTAACATGCAATATTGTAAAATTGTTGAAAATATTTCCTGAAAAAAAAACACCTAGCTAGTAGATACTGGATTATTTACCATTAAAGGAAAAAAAGGAAAAAGATCGAAGTTAGAAGAAAAAAGATATTAATGTTAGAGGTTAATTACCATCACAATCTTGGAGAAGATAGGGGTTTCCTTCAAAGCCATTCGGGCAGTAACAAGAAATTGTGGTCGGATTGTATTCGGAAATAGTAGAATTGGAAATAACGCAAAAGGGTGTTGGGTCATAATAAGGTCTACTCGAACTGTTACCAAGGAATTGTAGAAATAATGAATAATTATCATTGATTAGACTCCATTCTAGCACCACAGGAACGCTAGGCATACTCTTGACGGCACTGAAAGTAGTGTTGTGATCAAACCAATCTTTGTCAACGAGGAATGCATAGTGGTTGCAATCGCCCGTTTTGTTTCGTATGTCGATTAAATTAACACCAATAACAGTGAGATATGGAGGAATAGTAGTCTGGCAACAATTAACACCAATATCGCAGCCTTCTTTAGCACTCTTCTCTTGACAGATGGAGCTGCACCCACCAGTGATAATACCGTCTGACCCAGCAGTGATAAGACCGTCTGACGAGCTGACCACGGCGAGGTAGCTGCAACTCACGGCAGTGAATTTGTTGTATTTCGGAGAGTACACGAAGGGGCTTCCTGTCAAGTTTGCGAATTGGCTACTTGCGTTTCCGTTGCAGAAGGAAGTGACGGGGCTGTGGACCTGAAGCGTGCCTCGATTGACAGAAATGCTCAGCACCTCCAGATTGGTGAGCCTCAGAAAAGGCTTAGTCCCGTGAAGACAGTCTACTTGAAATCCTTTGTTGAAGTAGCAACTCTCATCTGGTCCGATCCCGAAAGGGTACGGGATGTTAATATTTCCGCAAGTCTCTTTGCAATTGGGCATTGCTATCCGTCCTCCTTCAGATGATAATACTGCTGCTAGTAACAACAGAATGATCATTAATATTATCGTCATATGATCATCAAGTTGCATTATTTTTGTCATTCTCATCTTCGATCAATCTTCTTACTTTCTCTCTACTATACATCTCATTCTCATCTTCTTGCTTATAAACAAGTTATATCTGAAGCTTCGCGCTAGCTGCTCGTATATGATAGAGACTAGAGAGTGAATTTAATTAGGACTGTTTCTAGACATAGAAAATAAAAATTAAGTGAAAAAGTATTAATGCACGCTACTCGGCTGCTTGACTTGAGGAATCAATGCAGTACTTGAGATGATTATAACGGTCCACGTACATGTATGTTCAAACAATTACTATAGTGATTTGTAATAAGCTGTGTTTCTTTATCAATCTCTGCTTGTTTGTTTAATTTTGTTCACATACAATAGTTACAAGACATGGAATCAAAGAGTAAAGGCCACGTTGTTCCATAGTGTAGGACAAACATAATTAAGAATGTAATGGATATTTTTTTTTGGGCAAGTAATTAACATTGGAGATCAAGGGTAAAAATTTAAACAATAACCTAGTCTAAATTAAAGACAACACTCGATTAGGTCCGCAAGTCAAGGAAGATCAAATTTTCTCGATCTTTGTTGGAAGATGTCTTGATCAGTTTGAATTTCATTAAAAACAATTGATTAATAAAAAATAATAATAATAATTAAAGAACATGAATAATCCCTTCAACACTATCTTATACATATGAAATATCCCTCAAAGGGAAAATTAGAAACGGGCACGTAGGGTACTTTTCTTGAATTTGTAATTTGCGTGGAAATTCTGTATATAGTAGCCATCATATATGACTTCTGGTATTAGTCTACAAGTGAGTTAAATTAGTCACTGTTTCTTTGAATCTTCTAGTATAAGCTATACAAAAACTAAAAATTAAATGAAAAGATAATGCAGTTGATTAACTACTTGACTTACAAAAAGTCCTGAGATAATATATACATACCATGCATCCAAATGACGTATGTGGATGCCCTTGCTGATGATCGATTAACCATAGGAAACCAAATTTGATCGGTTTTCCTTCATGTTTATTTAATTATTTGGGCTTCAATAATTCTAGAGTAGGATACATGCATCCATTACAGAACAATATTAATTATAGGATGCTTCCTTCACTGGTAAAAAACCTTAATAGATATCAGTGAAACACTGATGTCTATTAGGGTTAAAAACTGATAAGTCCAGGGGTGATGTCTATTCTATTCGAGAAAACATTAGAATTTTTGGTCACCTGATATCTAAAATGGAGAAAAGAAATCGGTTTTTTTGTTTTTCAAATATGTAAAAAATCTGAAATTGATATGTAAATACCCAAAAAAAAAGATCGTATGTGGATTAAACGATATAAATAAGACCTTAGACATCACTTTTAACCCTAGAACTGATGTAAGAAAACAGTTTAGATGTCAGTTTCAAAAGAATTTTAGATATCTAAATTAATATAAACATCAGGTATTATTTAGGAACCGATGTGTGAAACGTGTTTAAATGTCTGTTTTTACGGAGTTGAGGATATGTAAACAGGTTTAAACATCGGTGTTTACTTGGAAACTAATATCATATGTTAGCATAAATATCAGTTTAGATCCATGAACTAATGTATAAACCTTTTGATATATCAGTTTTTTTTTTTTAAACCTAATATCCATAAGATTATATATCAGTTTTGCTAGCCATAAAATTGATATAATTGCCTTGTTTTTTGGCATGAAATTTGGCCATTGTTGCAATGTTCCAATCGACCATAAATCCATTCAAGCATAAATCCATTCAACCATATATTCAATTATAAATCCATTCAACCATGAATTTATTCAACCACAAATCCATTCAACCATAAACCATTCAAACATGAATTTATTGAACCTTAAACCATTCAACCATGAATTTATTCAACCATAAACCATTCAACTATCAATCCCACCATAAATCCATCCATTCATTAAAGTTGATCAATCTTCTTTCAAGCAATCAATTGCATATACGTAGCATCACCTACTAGCTGTCAAGACTTACAAATTATTGGCATGACAACAATTTACCATTACCCTATCTGCCAACATTTATAAAAATCATAATCACATGTCTTCATCTTTTCTACCCATATATATTCTATGCTATGGTAGCAATTTCTAAACTATATATGAACATCAACCCTTAGTTCAAAAAAAATAACCACATGTTCTAACCACAAAATCAACCCTTAGTTCAAAATTGAGCCTTCCTTTACAAAAAATATGGCAGATAGCTTGATCTAAATATCAACAAAGTGACAAACCCTAAGTACCTAATACCTTCCAACATGGCTATATATAAGTCAAGCTCACAAACTCTGACCATTCAACCCTCACCTCATCAATTTGAGCTTGAGTATAACCGTTTCGCTGCTTCTTTGTGACACTCCACTGAAAACATAAAACAAAATTACTATCATGATACTGCATAGTAGATAATTCATTAATTTACACCGACATATAAGTGCATGCAATTTCTTCAACATATTAGGCCTAATATAAAGTTCTTCAAAATACTAAGCCTAATATAAAGTTCTTCAAAATATTAGGCCTAATATAATGTTCTTCAAAATATTAGGCTTAATATAAAGTTATAATTAACAAATATTCCCCGGCCAAAAAAAATAATTAACAAATATGAAAGTGTCGATCCCCTAACTCGCTAGCACTCTTGGTCCTCTTGGTAATAATGCATCAACAAATTCTGCTCAATGTGCTCATATATATTTCAGAATTTCATGACCAACTTAGAAATTGCATAACTAATGCATCGGGAGTCCGATTGATGTGATCTGGGTCTTGAAATGACCATTAGGATGTCTAGGATATGCTGGCCAAAATTCAGCTCAAGATACTTTACCAATCAATACAGAATTCGAAAAGAGTACCACGGGGTCAGTGACTACCAAAATCAGAAAAAAAAAAAAAA
>QANW01011014.1:768781-779145 GCA_003254865.1 Dryas drummondii | reverse complement strand
GTTCTCACTAATGCTGCAGTTAGTGGGTTTCACTTGTTCACCATCTCTATTGAGGTTGCTATATTGGTGGATGATTGATATTATTAAATAATGTTATGTCATGGTTTCTTCTACTATCTTGTTAAAAGTGGGTAATGCTCACTAATTCCAACCATTGCTTGCTGCACTCCCACCTTATTGGTATTAGTTTCTGATTTGGTTTCAGTTATTAAATATCCTCCACCATGCAAAAAAAAAAAAAAAAAAAAGCTTACTAATTAATAGTAATGAATTTTCATGTAACCTCAAAGGAACACTACTAATTAATAAACTGCTCATAAAATCTAAAAACACATACTTGAACCGAATGTAACTTGCATTACACATATATATCAGTTGAAGCCTAAATTACAAATCATTCTATCAGTTTCCTTCAACATTCTTACAACTAGAAACATCTAAAACAATTAAACTTGGTCAAGCAACAGCTCCAAACCCGCTACAAAATACGTAGATATCCTGCCAGTTTTCACAAAAATATGACCAAGCTTTCACCATCAATATCATCCCCTTCAAGATCCCCCTTCACGAACTGAAGATCCTTCAATACCATCAATCTCATAAAACTACAAAATGAAATTTCTTTAACTGTACCACCAAAATAAATATATAAATGCCCCGATAATTATCAAGAGTGTACCTTAAACATGCAACTTTATCCTCTTAATTTGTTGCTGCTTCAATAGTAACTTCCTCTGCTTAAAGAACACCATTTACAAGTCATATAGTAACTTCAATAGTAACTTCCTCTGATAAACAAACTTTTTTGTTGTACTTATATAGAATTAACCAACAACAATACTTAGCCATTGTGCATCATCTAAAATCTACACAAATATATACACCAATATATAAACCATGCAATGTTGAATGTTCCATATTGATGTAGGTCAAGAAGTAGATTTGAAGCTTGAGGACCGGACCTCTCCCCAGAGGACCGAACCTCCAGAAACTCACCATTGAAACCATGAAGTTGAGGACTGGACCTCCAGGAAGCCTCCATGAAACTGAGGATCGGACCTCCTCCTTGAGGTCCGGACCTCCAGGACGCCTCCATGAAGCTGAAGACCGGACCTCCTCCTTGAGGTCCGGACCTCCAGAACCTCCAACAGCTCCTAGCTTCACCATGAAGACCGGACCCCTCCCAGCAAAATCTAATACTTCATATTCCTTTTATGTTTGAGTGTTAGAATTTACTACGAAATTAAGTGTTTGTTTATAGCCACAAAATCATAAGGAAATTTATAAAACATAAATAAATATAAACATATCTTAAAAATGAAAAAAAAAAACAAAAAAAACATATTCACAACAAATTTAAATAGATCAACTCTCAAACTCTTGTTCATAAGAAAGAAGCTCTCTTTTTATTGTCTACAACATGACTCAAACTCAGTTCAACTAGAATGAAGGTCTCTTAGAAATTAGGGATCTTGGATAGGGTAAAAATTAGAGTTCATGGTGGGTCTCACCAGAAATTTTTCATATCCTCCTTGCTTGGAGCTTTGTTTGTGACATAATTGGTTGTCTTTAAAGCCTCTCCCCATAGGAATTTAGATAGTCCATCTGTACACATCAAACTCATCACCATCTCCATGAGGGTTCTATTGCTCCTTTTAGCAATACCATTTTGTTGAGGTGTGCTAGGGGTAGTGTATTGCGTCAATATGCCATGTTGTTGCAAGTATTGTGCAAAAGGCGCGCCCTAAGTGTGGTCCAACTTTACTATATTTGCCATAAAATTTCCTCCCCTATCTGACCTGAAAATCTTAATTTGTGTTCCCAATTGCTTCTCAGCTTCAGTCTTAAAGATTTTAAAGGCTTCGAGAGATTGTGACTTTTCAGAAATAAGATACATGGTGCAAAACCGAGAGAAATCATCTATGAAAAGAATAAAATAGGTATTCTTGCAGATGGTTCTACACGAAAAAGGACCACATATGTCAATGTGGATGATTTCTAGTAGACTTATGCTTCTGTTTGCTCCCACTTTTCTAGAACTGGTGGTCTTTCCCTTTATGCATTCAATGCAGTCACCATAATACGAAAAATCAAGCTTGGGAATGATATTTTCCTTTATTAAAACTTGCATTCTTACTTTGGATATATGAGCAAGTCTTTTATGCCACCACATAGATGAAAATTCATTTGTTCTAGATCTCTTGTTTGCAGATAACATATTAATTTCTTTTATGTCATTATTTTCAGAATAAACAAGTTTCCAATGATCATTTACAATTGTAGCATTGCCAATCACAGATGAAAATTGAGATAATTGCAAACCATTCTTATTAATAGCAAAATCAATATCTTTCCTAACCAACTGAACAACCGAAACTAAGTTCCTTCTTAATGAAGGTATAACAAAAGCTTCCTCTAATTCTAAAAGGAAACCAGTTCCTAATCTAATACTAATAGCCCCAATGGACTTGACTGCTACTGGCATCCCATTTCCTACTCGAATGTTGATTTCATCCTTCCTTGGTGTCCTCCTTCTTGTGATACCTTGCAAGGAATTTACAATATGTATGGGTGAGCCTGTATCAATCCACCAAGAATTTAATAATTTATAGGAGAATCAACTAAATTAACTTCCAAGTAAAAACAGTAAAGATTACCTTTCTTAATCATCCATGCCTTCCACTTATCACATTTTTTCTTAAAGTGACCAGCCTTATGATAGTGAAAACACTTAAACTTATTTGTTTTTACTACCTTAAGGGCATCTGAAGTGAATTTGGAGCTGCTGCCTTGGTCTGGTGTTCCTTTTGATTTAGAGAACTGTTTCTTATTGTTTTTGTAAACCATCTTACCAAAGTTGTTGGTTTCTTGTTGGACGAAATTGACTTCTGCTACGGACTTGCCCTTTTTAAATCTCTCTTTCTCCTAAACACACATCCCAATCAGCTCATTAAGAGTCCATTTCTCCTTTTCAGCACTGTAGATAGTGATGAGGTGTTCGTATTGATCTGGCAGTGAACACAGTACTTGATGAACAACGAATTCATCAACTATAGGTATCTTCAGAGCCTTTAGTTTGGCTGCAATATCAATTAAAGACATGATAAATTCCCTTACATTGCCTTTCCCATCGAATTTCTCAGTGATCAGTGCAGCCATCAAGTTGCCATCAAGTTGCTTGTCTCTGCCTTTTAGGATTCTTTGTACTTATCAGTGATAGCCTCAAGATAAGCTTTTGCACTCTCATTATCCTCAATACCTCCCTTGACTATTTCAGCCATAGCCCTCTTCATGATCAAAAGTGACATTCTGTTTGCCTTTTCCCATTTTTCAAACTTGACTTTTTCTTCTTGTGTATTGGTTGCAGTTAGTGCAGCTGGTTTGTCTTCCCTAAGTGCCAAATCCAAATCATTGAGTCCCAACACAATTTCGATGTCCTGCCTCCACTTCTTGAAATTGTGACCATTGAGCGGTTCAATGCTAGTAAAACTCATAGATGCTGCATTTTAAATTGAGTCAATCAAAAAACATACTGAAAATTTGATTACAAAATTGTATTGTAAATACCCCATACTGCACAAGATCCTTAATGTATGACTCGATTTTGTTGTTCATGCAGCAAAGATCTTTTATAGTCTACATTATGTCATGAGCTTGTTATAAGGTCACTTGTTTCGAGTATTCTTTGTTGCAATTTGTTAGCAGTAAGAACAGTCAAAAGAAAATTTGATCTTATAAGTAGCTCATGGCATAATTAATTCTGGCCTTGAGTGATTAGATGGCATGCCAACTTCGATGATGCCAACTGATGTCTAAAATTGCATAATTATAATTGTTTGATTTGTGCTAAAAATTGTTATCTTGAGTATAGTTTCCATGTTGCAAAAATATTTATGATTTTTGACAACATGAGAACTATGATTAAGAGTCAGATAAAAAATTCTTATGAAGAGTTATGCAAAATATAATAGAATTAATTATTGGACAGCGGAATAAAAGAAAAAACATATACATGACTCAAACAAAAGCATGCGTATTACTCAGAGATCAATTCAATACATGTAATAACTGATATGAAAACTTAAGATACAAGAAGCATAGGAGCATGCAATCAATATTTAAGATTATAAATAAATATATAGCTGTAAGCACAATTGAAAATCATGTACGTATTGCACAGGATCAACCAAACTTATTTTTTTTTATGTGAGTTGTACCTAAAAGATCACAATAACGTCTATAAACCAGAAAACCAAAGTTCTGGTGAAGAATCAAAATTCATGTAATATGGTAAAAATATAAAACAACGATCTATGCTGAATATATCTTGGTCTTTAAATTGTGTATGGTGGCTCTGATACCACATGTAAGTACAATTACATCCACAGAATACACAAAACACAAGGCTTAACAGATGTAATCAATTGCTACTGCAGAACCAATATCACAAAGCATAACTGACTTGGTGAAGCCATGATGCAGGTAGGTTGAAACACACTAATAAGCAGCAGCCTTCCAATTAGCACAGCTGGAGTCTCTCACGCAATGGGGCAGAATGAATAGACTTCTTATTTTCTGTGTGACCAGGGACTATGCTTATATAGAGTCACCTGAAAATCCAAGTTCCTCCCATCAAGGAATTCTCGGGTTTACAATCCTTATGTGACTCTATATGAGTCTATTACTTAATCCTTTTGTCTTACATGTTGTATAAGTCCTTCAAGTATCTATGATGCAGTACAATCAGCCAAGGCTTATCAGCGTAAACCTAAAAGGACAAGAACCCTGGAATCCACCAGGAAAATGAGAGAAAATCTCAATAATTAATTTGATAAAAATAATAATAGAATAATCCGGCTAGCAATTGTAAAATTGCTTAAGTACGCTTAAAGAAACCCTAGGGCGCAAGCAACCATATAATTAAGGCTCACGGGTAATTACAAACCCAAATAAAATATAAACGAAAATAAATAAAATGTATGAAAGTTTAAAATATAGTTTTGAGACCCTAAACGACCTTAGATGGCCGAAAAAGCTCATACGTCATGGCATAGGAATGAGTTTGACTCGTCTCGCGATTCCCTTCGAAACGATATGCATTAGTGCCACTTTCAGAGCCAAACCCTCTGACTAGTAGAAATCATTTCCCAAATTTCTGGGTTTGCAACGATCAAGCTGTTGCATAAATTTCTCCACCATCCGTTCTGCATCAATCTAAGTCTTCGATCTAGTTCTATACTGATAAGTATTTTGCATAAAAGAATGTTTTGATTAAGGTTCTCATAACTGTCCTATTGCTTGTAAACTAAGTAGTGTTAGTTACTTGTTGATTCCTAAAAGAACAAGGAATGTCCATCGAATTCTTACAGTCACACGTTATTTGGAACCCGTGGTCGATGTAACAACCTGCTTCAATTCCAAAAGGATATGGAATTTCAATGACTCCACAACGTGTTTGAGTGAAATTGCCCTTTTCTATGGGTGCTTGTGCTGCTACTGATAGTATTGCACTACTCATACACCCCAAGAGGAGAGTAATATGAAGTAGCACCTGGGCAACCATTATTCTGCTTCTTCTTTCTCCTCTGTTTATTCTCCTCTGTTTATCTTCCTCTATTTCTTCTTAGTAGGAAGCTTGGAATTAGCAAAGAAAATCATTTTCAAATCTCAACTTTCTTGAAAATGAAATTAACAGGAATAAGAAAGGGTAGACATAGTTCTTATTATATGTAGTGTTCAAAGATACAGTTCTAGCAGCCATACTTGACAAGTTCATCATGAAGGATAGAGGGCTATTGTTAGACACTTAGAAACGTATACATGGTGAAATTTTTTATTTCTTTCTCTGTAAGCCACATTGAGAGAGGTGTATATATAAATATGTTTTTTCTTTTTTTTTTTCAAATATAGAACCAAGAGAAGCTAGCTAGAAGACTGCATTACATACTTAATTACGTCTAAAAGCTTCTAAAATTGTCATAGTTTAATATACATGAAATATTCGTTCAACTCTGACTAGAAAAACAATTAACTAATGGTGGCCGGTTGACTAGTTAAATGTGCGTCTAATGAAGAAGCTGTGCCACCATTCCATCAAAGACCTGATCCTCTCCTAACCCATTTCTCCTCTAATCAACCTTACTTTCTAGACATCTAAAACTTTTAAACCCTGTTGATGTAGTCCAGGAAAGTGTTGAAAATGTCATCAGTTTAGCTAATCAGTCATATAAACTAAATGACCAATATATGAAACATATATTATAATTCAGAAATAATTTTTTTTTTTTCACTGTGACTTGAAAGATATATATAGTAGTGTTTCCATCCAGAACTGACCCTGTTCCTGTTCTTCTTGAATGAAATAGCATTTCCCAAGGCTCTTCATAACTTTGTCCACTATTGGAAGTTTTTTAACACTACTGATCTAAATGAAAAGCAAAAGAGGCTGATTAGGGTGCTAATTATTCAAATTCAGGCATCTTCTTGCAAGGTTAGCAACTACAGCAATATCTGCTTTAGAGCCTTCCTTTGCAACTTGATCATCAACAACTTCGAATAGACGATCTTCCTGCATTGAAATAATGAAATATGTGGCAAGACTTCTGCCTTCTTGTTCTGACCTAGTGAAAGAAATTTGTTTTTGTCAGTAAATTGGCTTGATTGCAAGTATTCAGGGTCCAAGTAACCAAATGTGCCATGTACAAGTGTGGTTAGGTGAGTTTGGTCAATGGCAATCGATCTTGAAGTTCCAAAGTCAGCAACTTTTGCTCTGTATTTTTCATCCAAGAGTATGTTGGTAGACTTGATGTCTCTGTGATAAATGGGAAAGGAAGCTGCAGAGTGCAAGTAGGAAAGTGCCCCTGCAACTTCTGTCGCAATTCGTACCCGCATTTCCCATGTCAGTGGAAATTCCTCAATTTGGCCTTGGATATATTGAGAAAGAGTTCCATTTGGTATGAATTCATAAACCAAAAGAGGAACTTCTGTCTCTAAGCAACAACCCAATATTTTAACCACATTTCTGTGACTGATTTGTGAAAGAATCACAACCTCGTTGATGAATTCTGAAAGTTTGGATTCGTCCACTTTCTTAGACTTTTTTACAGCAACAATTCTTCCATCAGACAACATGCCTTTGTAAACAGAACCTTGGCCTCCATGGCCAAGAATTCTATCATTATTGAAGTTGTCAGTGGACTTTTCTAACTCCTTCGATTTGAACAACTTGATTTTGTCAACATTAACTTCACCTGACGATAATTGTTGTTCCAATAATAAACCTCCATTTCGTTTGAAAAACATCTCCTTGCATTTAGTGTCATTCCTTTTTTGTATGAGTCTGTATCCCAGCCATGCACCAATAAGTAATAATAATAGTCCAACACCAATGCCAAGACCTGCATAACCTACGTTTTTATTTTTTGCATGAACTTGAATATATAAATCAATGCAGTTTGTTCATAGATATTTTGGATTAATTTAGAACTAAATAATATTTAAATTGTGCTTAATAAAATCAGGGATTTGGAGCCTAATCAAATTGTACGTGCTTTGTACGTACTTTGTAGAGATTTCGCATTAAATTATAGTGATTAATGTACATAATGTAATTTGTACTGTTATATATATGGCCATACCTCCAAGGATCCATTTAACTTTCGTCCTTTTATGGTCGTAGCACTCGTACGAACCAGCTATGTTCACACACATGCTGCCGCGCCAGCAAGAATGTTGGTGATATTTGCATTCATCAATGTCTGAAATATAATGACAAAAGAAAAGAGCTTGTGAAACATCATCAAATGTTTGCATAATTTAATATGTACACATAATACATTTGACTTTCAAAATTCCAATAAACAATTTGTTAGTTGCCATTTAAAATTTAATGAAATTTACCATTATCTTTCAATATGTTTATAAGAACTAAACATACTTTAAAATTTTGTACTTTTCTACTCAAACGCCCATGACAATTATTAAAACTCAATCAAAGTGATTTTTTACAATTTTGAGAACAAATTAAACTATGAGGAGAACGTCTGAACGAGTAATTAACATGCAATATTGTAAAATTGTTGAAAATATTTCCTGAAAAAAAAAAAACACCTACCTAGTAGATACTGGATTATTTATCATTAAAGGAAAAAAAGAAAAAGATCGAAGTTGGAAGAAAAAAGATATTAATGTTAGAGGTTAATTACCATCACAATGTTGGAGAAGATAGGGGTTTCCTTCAAAGCCATTCCGGCAGTAACAAGAAATTGTGGTCTGATTGTATTCGGAAATAGTAGAATTGGAAATAAGATTGTATTCGGAAATAGTAGAATTGGAAATAATGCAAAAGGGTGTTGGGTCATTATAATATCTACTCGAACTGTTACCAAGGAATTGTAGAAATGATGAATTATTATCAATGATTAGACCATAAATCCATTCAAGCATAAATCCATTCAACCATATATTCAATTATAAATCCATTCAACCATGAATTTATTCAACCACAAATCCATTCAACCATAAACCATTCAAACATGAATTTATTGAACCTTAAACCATTCAACCATGAATTTATTCAACCATAAACCATTCAACTATCAATCCCACCATAAATCCATCCATTCATTAAAGTTGATCAATCTTCTTTCAAGCAATCAATTGCATATACGTAGCATCACCTACTAGCTGTCAAGACTTACAAATTATTGGCATGACAACAATTTACCATTACCCTATCTGCCAACATTTACAAAAATCATAATCACATGTCTTCATCTTTTCTACCCATATATATTCTATGCTATGGTAGCAATTTCTAAACTATATATGAACATCAACCCTTAGTTCAAAATTATGCTCACATTCACAAAATAACCACATGTTCTAACCACAAAATCAACCCTTAGTTCAAAATTGAGCCTTCCTTTACAAAAAATATGGCATATAGCTTGATCTAAATATCAACAAAGTGGCAAACCCTAAGTACCTAATACCTTCCAACATGGCTATATATAAGTCAAGCTCACAAACTCTGACCATTCAACCCTCACCTCATCAATTTGAGCTGGAGTATAACCATTTCGCTGCTTCTTTGTGACACTCCACTGAAAACATAAAAGAAAATTACTATCATGATACTGCATAGTAGATAATTCATTAATTTACACCGACATATAAGTGCATGCAATTTCTTCAAAATATTAGGCCTAATATAAAGTTCTTCAAAATACTAAGCCTAATATAAAGTTCTTCAAAATATTAGGCCTAATATAATGTTCTTCAAAATATTAGGCTTAATATAAAGTTATAATTAACAAATATTCCCCGGCCAAAAAAAATAATTAACAAATATGAAAGTGTCGATCCCCTAACTCGCTAGCACTCTTGGTCCTCTTGGTAATAATGCATCAACAAATTCTGCTCATATATATTTCAGAATTTCATTACCAACTTAGAAATTGCATAACTAATGCATCGGGAGTCCGATTGATGTGATCTTGGTCTTGAAATGACCATTAGGATGTCTAGGATATGCTGGCCAAAATCCAGCTCAAGATACTTTACCAATCAATACAGAATTCGAAAAGAGTACCACGGGGTCAGTGACTACCAAAATCAGAAAAAAAAAAAAAAAAAGATTTTGTGTAAAAGCTTAGGACTTTGAACCCTCTTGCCAAAACAAAGCATATCAACATACTCAATACAACAATACTAAGGTCTACACAAAGTCGACAAATTAGTTTAGGTTTCCTTACACAAGAGTGCAACTCGATTTTGAGAAAAACTCAAGGATTGCCCTGCATGCAAGCTTATAGAAGTGGCTCTCCTCAAACTCACAGTGGCTGTCACACAAATTTGCACAGATTTCGGCATCATGTTCTTGCCCACAAATTGCATTCTCATACGTACTTCAGTTCATTTAAAACCAACAAAAGCAGTATATATATGAAGATAATTTATACCATTACCCCTTATCTGGGGTACAAAATATCATATTTAAAGTAGGCTCAGTTGCCAAGTCACATTGACCACTAGATGCATACAGTATATCTAAGTAGCTGAAAAGACTACAAGAGTTCAAAGAGCTTAAGGTGCCTCAAAAATTGGCCTTTTAAAGTACGTAATAACATGGTTGAAGAATATATGTACACACAAAAATCCAGACCATCTAAAAATGGATGTTAATTTGTCTTGGAGAGAATTAGGGCTTAAGTTACCCCTGCAAGACAAGTTTGACTGAAAAATAGGGAGAGAAATTTCATAATCCTCAAATCTAGGAGATTCATGAACACAAGTAATATGGTAATTAAAGATTTTGATAGATGCACTAATAAAGCCAAAGCTAGTGTATATATATATATATA
>QANW01011014.1:756160-768364 GCA_003254865.1 Dryas drummondii | reverse complement strand
ATAAAATCTAAAAACACATACTTGAACCGAATGTAACTTGCATTACACATATATATCAGTTGAAGCCTAAATTACAAATCATTCTATCAGTTTCCTTCAAAATTCTTACAACTAGAAACATCTAAAACAATTAAACTTGGTCAAGCAACAGCTCCAAACCCGCTACAAAATACGTAGATATATATCCTGCCAGTTTTCACAAAAATATGACCAAGCTTTCACCATCAATATCATCCCCTTCAAGATCCCCCTTCACGAACTGAAGATCCTTCAATACCATCAATCTCATAAAACTACAAAATGAAATTTCTTTAATTGTACCACCAAAATAAATATATAAATGCCTCGATAATTATCAAGAGTGTACCTTAAACATGCAACTTTATCCTCTTGATTTGTTGCTGCTTCAATAGTAACTCCCTCTGCTTAAAGAACACCATTTACAAGTCATATAGTGCATATCTGTTAAATTTAATGATAAACAAACTTTTTTGTTGTACTAGCTTATATAGAATTAACCAACAACAATACTTAGCCATTCTGCATCATCTAAAATCTACACAAATATATACACCAATATATAAACCATGCAATGTTGAATGTTCCATATTGATGTAGGTCAAGAAGTAGATTTGAAGCTTGAGGACCGGACCTCTCCCCAGAGGACCGAACCTCCAGAAACTCACCATTGAAGCCATGAAGTTGAGGACTGGACCTCCAGGAAGCCTCCATAAAGCTGAGGATCGAACCTCCAGGACGCCTCCATGAAGCTGAAGACCGGACCTCCTCCTTGAGGTCCGGACCTCCAAAACCTCCAACTGCTCCTAGCTTCACCATGAAGATCGGACCCCTCCCAGCAAAATCTAATACTTCATATTCCTTTTATGTTTGAGTGTTAGAATTTACTACGAAATTAAGTGTTTTTTTATAGCCACAAAATCATAAGGAAATTTATAAAACATAAATAAATATAAACATATCTTAAAAATGAAAAAAAAAACATATTCACAACAAATTTAAACAGATCAACTCTCAAACTCTTGTTCATAAGAAAGAAGCTCTCTTTTTATTGTCTACAACATGACTCAAACTCAGTTCAACTAGAATGAAGGTATCTTAGAAATTAGGGATCTTGGATAGGGTAAAAATTAGAGTTCATGGTGGGTCTCACCAGAAATTTTTCATATCCTCCTTGCTTGGAGCTTTGTTTGTGACATAATTGGTTGTCTTTAAAGCCTCTCCCCATAGGAATTTAGATAGTCCATCTGTACACATCAAACTCATCACCATCTCCATGAGGGTTCTATTGCTCCTTTTAGCAATACCATTTTGTTGAGGTGTGCTAGGGGTAGTGTATTGCGTCTATTTGCCATGTTGTTGCAAGTATTGTGCAAAAGGCCCTAAGTGTGTTCCAACTTTACTATATTTGCCATAAAATTTCCTCCCCTATCTGACCTGAAAATCTTAATTTGTGTTCCCAATTGCTTCTCAGCTTCAGTCTTAAAGATTTTAAAGGCTTCGAGAGATTGTGACTTTTCAGAAATAAGATACATGGTGCAAAACCGAGAGAAATCATCTATGAAAAGAATAAAATAGGTATTCTTGCAGATGGTTCTACACGAAAAAGGACCACATATGTCAATGTGGATGATTTCTAGTAGACTTATGCTTCTGTTTGCTCCCACTTTTCTAGAACTGGTGGTCTTTCCCTTTATGCATTCAATGCAGTCACCATAATACGAAAAATCAAGCTTGGGAATGATATTTTCCTTTATTAAAACTTGCATTCTTACTTTGGATATATGAGCAAGTCTTTTATGCCACCACATAGATGAAAATTCATTTGTTCTAGATCTCTTGTTTGCAGATAACATATTAATTTCTTTTATGTCATTATTTTTCAGAATAAACAAGTTTCCAATGATCATTTACAAGTGTAGCATTGCCAATCACAGATGAAAATTGAGATAATTGCAAACCATTCTTATTAATAGCAAAATCAATATCTTTCCTAACCAACTGAACAACCGAAACTAAGTTCCTTCTTAATGAAGGTATAACAAAAACTTGCTCTAATTCTAAAAGGAAACCAGTTCCTAATCTAATACTAATAGCCCCAATAGACTTGACTGCTACTGGCATCCCATTTCCTACTCGAATGTTGATTTCATCCTTCCTTGGTGTCCTCCTTCTTGTGATACCTTGCAAGGAATTTACAATATGTATGGGTGAGCCTGTATCAATCCACCAAGAATTTAATAATTTATAGGAGAATCAACTAAATTAACTTCCAAGTAAAAACAGTAAAGATTACCTTTCTTAATCATCCATGCCTTCCACTTATCACATTTTTTCTTAAAGTGACCAGCCTTATGATAGTGAAAACACTTAAACTTATTTGTTTTTACTACCTTAAGGGCATCTGAAGTGAATTTGGAGCTGCTGCCTTGGTCTGGTGTTCCTTTTGATTTAGAGAACTGTTTCTTATTGTTTTTGTAAACCATCTTACCAGAGTTGTTGGTTTCTTGTTGGACGAAATTGACTTCTGCTACGGACTTGCCCTTTTTAAATCTCTCTTCCTCCTAAACACACATCCCAATCAGCTCATTAAGAGTCCATTTCTCCTTTTGAGCACTGTAGATAATGATGAGGTGTTCGTATTGATCTGGCAGTGAACACAGTACTTGATGAACAACGAATTCATCAACTATAGGTATCTTCAGGGCCTTTAGTTTGGCTGCAATATCAATTAAAGACATGATAAATTCCCTTACATTGCCTTTCCCATCGAATTTCTCAGTGATCAGTGCAGCCATCAAGTTTCCATCAAGTTGCTTGTCTCTGCCTTTTAGGATTCTTTGTACTTATCAGTGATAGCCTCAAGATAAGCTTTTGCACTCTCATTATTCTCAATACCTCCCTTGACTATTTCAGCCATAGCCCTCTTCATGATCAAAAGTTACATTCTGTTTGCCTTTTCCCATTTTTCAAACTTGACTTTTTCTTCTTGTGTACTGGTTGCAGTTAGTGCAGCTGGTTTGTCTTCCCTAAGTGCCAAATCCAAATCATTGAGTCCCAACACAATTTCGATGTCCTGCCTCCACTTCTTGAAATTGTGACCATTGAGCGGTTCAATGCTAGTAAAACTCATAGATGCTGCATTTTAAATTGAGTCAATCAAAAAACATACTGAAAATTTGATTACAAAATTGTATTGTAAATGCCCCATACTGCACAAGATCCTTAATGTATGACTCGATTTTGTTGTTCATGTAGCAAAGATCTTTTATAGTCTACATTATGTCATGAGCTTGTTATAAGGTCACTTGTTTCGAGTATTCTTTGTTGCAATTTGTTAGCAGTAAGAACAGTCAAAAGAAAATTTGATCTTATAAGTAGCTCATGGCATAATTAATTCTGGCCTTGAGTGATTAGATGGCATGCCAACTTCGATGATGCCAACTGATGTCTAAAATTGCATAATTATAATTGTTTGATTTGTGCTAAAAATTGTTATCTTGAGTATAGTTTCCATGTTGCAAAAATATTTATGATTTTTGACAACATGAGAACTATGATTAAGAGTCAGATAAAAAATTCTTATGAAGAGTTATGCAAAATATAATAGAATTAATTATTGCACAGCGGAATAAAAGAAAAAACATATACATGACTCAAATAAAGCATGCGTATTACTCAGAGATCAATTCAATACATGTAATAACTGATATGAAAACTTAAGATACAAGAAGTATAGGAGCATGCAATCAATATTTAAGATTATAAATAAATATATAGCTGTAAGCACAATTGAAAATCATGTACGTATTGCACAGGATCAACCAAACTTATTTTTTTTTATGTGAGTTGTACCTAAAAGATCACAATAACGTCTATAAACCAGAAAACCAAAGTTCTGGTGAAGAATCAAAATTCATGTAATATGGTAAAAATATAAAACAACGATATATGCTGAATCTTGGTCTTTAAATTGTGTATGGTGGCTCTGATACCACATGTAAGTACAATAACATCCACAGAATACACAAAACACAAGGCTTAACATATGTAATCAATTGCTACTGCAGAACCAATATCACAAAGCATAACTGACCTGGTGAAGCCATGATACAGGTAGGTTGAAACACACTAATAAGCAGCAGCCTTCAATTAGCACAGCTGGAGTCTCTCACGCAATGGGGCAGAATGAATAGACTTCTTATTTTCTGTGTGACCAGGGACTATGCTTATATAGAGTCACCTGAAAATCCAAGTTCCTCCCATCAAGGAATTCTCGGGTTTACAATCCTTATGTGACTCTATATGAGTCTATTACTTAATCCTTTTGTCTTACATGTTGTATAAGTCCTTCAAGTATCTATGATGCAGTACAATCAGCCAAGGCTTATCAGCGTAAACCTAAAAGGACAAGAACCCTGGAATCCACCAGGAAATTGAGAGAAAACCTCAATAATTAATTTGATAAAAATAATAATAGAATAATCCGGCTATAAAACTGTAAAATTGCTTAAGTACGCTTAAAGAAACCCTAGGGCGCAAGCAACCATATAATTAAGGCTCACGGGTAATTACAAACCCAAATAAAATATAAACGAAAATAAATAAAATGTATGAAAGTTTAAAATACAGTTTTGAGGCCCTAAACGACCTCAAATGGCCGAAAAAGCTCATACGTCATGGCATAGGAATGAGTTTGACTCGTCTCGTGATTCCCTTCGAAACGATATGCATTAGTGCCACTTTCAGAGCCAAACCCTCCGACTAGTAGAAATCATTTCCCAAATTTCTTGGGTTTGCAACGATCAAGCTGTTGCATAAATTTCTCCGCCATCCGTTCTGCATCAATCTAAGTCTTCGATCTAGTTCTATACTGATAAGTATTTTGCATAAAAGAATGTTTTGATTAAGGTTCTCATAACTGTCCTATTGCTTGTAAACTAAGTAGTGTTAGTGACTTGTTGATTCCTAAAAGAACAAGGAATGTCCATCGAATTCTTACAGTCACAGGTTATTTGGAACCCGTGGTCGATGTAACAACCTGCTTCAATTCCAAAAGGATATGGAATTTCAATGACTCCACAACGTGTTTGAGTGAAATTGCCCTTTTCTATGGGTGCTTGTGCTGCTACTGATAGTATTGCACTACTCATACACCCCAAGAGGAGAGTAATATGAAGTAGCACCTGGGCAACCATTATTCTGCTTCTTCTTTCTCCTCTGTTTATTCTCCTCTGTTTATCTTCCTCTATTTCTTCTTAGTAGGAAGCTTGGAATTAGCAAAGAAAATCATTTTCAAATCTCAACTTTCTTGAAAATGAAATTAACAGGAATAAGAAAGGGTAGACATAGTTCTTATTATATGTAGTGTTCAAAGATACAGTTCTAGCAGCCATACTTAACAAGTTCATCATGAAGGATAGAGGGCTATTGTTAGACACTTACAAACGTATACATGGTGAAATTTTTTCTTTCTTTCTCTTTAAGCCACATTGAGAGAGGTGTTCTAGCAGCCATACTTGGCTAGCTGCTTGACTTGAGGAGTCAATGCAGTACTTCAGTTGATTATGACGGTCCACGTACATGCATGTTCAAATAATTACTATAGTGATTTGTAATTAGCTGTATTTCTTTTTCGATCTCTTTGCTTGTTTGTTTAATTTTGTTCACATTCAATAATTACAAGCCATGGAATCAAAGAGTAAAGGCCACGTTGTTCCATAGTGTAGGACAAACATAATTAAGAATGTAATGGATATTTTTTTTGGGCAAGTAATTAACATTGGAGATCAAGGGTAACAATTTAAACAATAACCTAGTCTAAATTAAAGACAACACTAGATTAGGTCAGCAAGTCAAGGAAGATCAAATTTTCTCTTTGTTGGAAGATGTCTTGATGAGTTTAAATTTCATTAACAACAATTGATTAATAAAAAATAATAATAATAATTAAAGAACATGAATGATCCCTTCAACACTGTCTTATAAATATGAAATATCCCTTGAAGAAAAGTAAAGGGAAATATCATGAGTACGTATGTGAAAAGACGATAAACCTCGATCAGAGGGTGTATGTGTAATTAACTATATAATTTTCCCTTTACTTTTCCCTCGAAGAAAAGTAAAGGGAAATATCATGGGGGTTTAACATGAATGATTACAATTACAAATAATATCATATGTTAGCATAAATATCAGTTTAGATCCATGAACTAATGTACAAACCTTTTGATATATCAGTTTTTTTTTTTTTTTAAACCTAATACCTGTAAGATTATATATCAGTTTTGCTAGCTATAAAATTGATATAATTGCCTTGTTTTTTGGCATGAAATTTGGTTATTGTTGCAATGTTCCAATCAATCATAAATTCATTCAACAATATATTCAATTATCAACCATATATAAATTTATTCAACCATAAATCCATTCAACCATAAACCATTCAACTATAAATCCAACCATAAATCCATCCATTCATTAAAGTAATCAATATTCTTTCAAGCAATCAATTGCATATACGTAGCATCACCTGCTAGCTGTCAAGACTTACAAAATATTGGCATGACAGCAATTTACCATAACCCTATATGCTAACATTTACAAAAATTAAAACCACATGTCTTCATCTTTTCTACCCATATATATTCTATGCTATGGTAGCAATTTCTAAACTATATATGAACATCAACCCTTAGTTCAAAATTATGCTCACATTCACAAAATAACCACATGTTCTAACCACAAAATCAACCCTTAGTTCAAAATTGAGCCTTCCTTTACAAAAAAATATGGCATTGCAGCATAGCTTGATCTAAATATCAACAAAGTGGCAAACCCTAAGTACCTAATACCTTCCAACATGGCTATATATAAGTCAAGCTCACAAACTCTGACCATTTAACCCTCGATCACCTCATCAATTTGAGCTTGAGTGTAACCGTTTTGCTGCTTCTTTGTGACACTCCACTGAAAACATAAAAGAAAATTACTATCATGATACTGCATAGTAGATAATTCATTAATTTACACCAACATATAAGTGCATGCAATTTCTTCAAAATATTAAGCCTAATATAAAGTTCTTCAAAATATTAGGCCTAATATAATGTTCTTCAAAATATTAGGCCTAATATAATGTTCTTCAAAATATTAGGCTTAATATAAAGTTATAATTAACAAATATTCTCTGGCCAAAAAAAATAATTAACAAATATGAAAGTGTCGATCTCCTAACTCGCTAGCGCTCTTGGTCCCCTTGGTAATAATGCATCAACAAATTCTGCTCATATATATTTCAGAATTTCAGGACCAACTTAGAAATTGCATAACTAATGCATCTGGAGTCCGATTGATGTGATCTTGGTCTTGAAATGACCATTAGGATGTCTAGAATATGCTCGCCAAAATTCAGCTCAAGATACTTTACCAATCAATACAGAATTCGAAAAGAGTACCACGGGTCAGTGACTACCAAAATCAGAAAAAAAGGATTTTGTGTAAAAGCTTAGGACTTTGAACCTTCTTGCCAAAACAAAGCATATCAACATACTCAATACAACAATACTAAGGTCTACACTTACAGAGTCCACAAATTAGTTTAGGTTTCCTTACACAAGAGTGCAACTCGGTTTTGAGAAAAACTCAAGGACTGCCTTGCATGCAAGCTTATAGAGAGGTGGCTCTCCCTAAACTCACAGTGGCTGTCACACAAATTTGCACAGATTTCTGCATCATGTTCCTGCCCACAAATTGCATTCTCATACGTACTTCAGTTCATTTAAAAGCAACAAAAGCAGTATATGAAGATAATTTATACCATTCCCCCTTATCTAGGGTACAAAAAATCATATTTAAAGTAGGCTTAGTTGCCAAGTCACATTGACCACTAGATGCATACAGTATATCTAAGTAGCTGAAAAGACTACAAGAGTTCAAAGAGCTTAAGGTGCCTCAAAAATTGGCCTTTTAAAGTAATAACATGGTTGAAGAATATATGTACACACAAAAATCCAGACCATCTAAAAATGGATGTTAATTTGTCTTGGAGAGAAATACGGAGAGAAATAGGGCTTAAGTTACCCCTGCAAGACAAGTTTGACTGAAAAATAGGGAGAGAAATTTCATAATCCTCAAATCTAGGAGATTCATGAACACAAGTAATATGGTAATTAAAGATTCTGATAGATGCACTAATAAAGCCAAAGCTAGTTTACATATATATATATATATATATACAGTAATGATCACTCGCTCACTATAGAACGAGGAATTCCCCGCTCACCTAACCACCCAGCAACGAATTTCAATGATCGGAACGGTCCATAGTTTAGTGCATCATTCAAATATCACTCTTGCAAAAAATCAGCCAAATCGGAAACTATTTAGCCAGTGTATTACTGTCAACATTATTTCAACCTTATATGACGAATTGTATTTGTTTGCAAAGTTTGGAGGATCACACAATTATCGATTTGGCTGATTTTTTACAAGGACGACCCTTAAGGATAGACCTAAAAAATGGACGGTCCCAATCGTTGAATTCACAGCTCTGTGGTGAGTGGGTGGTTAGGTGAGCGAGGAATTCTCCGCTCTATAGTATGCAAGTGATCATTTCTATATATATTATATAATATAATATTATGAAAATTCTCTAAAAAGGACAACTAGTGTTTAAATTTCAATCATCAGGGAGAATGAGGTGATACCAATACACTCGATCATCATCCTCTAGTATAGACCTCGTGACATCCTCTTTTGTCAATTGGCCACCTATGAAACAAGATGGAAAAACCGGCCATTAAGCATTTTGATTTCTGAACCATCAATCTAGCATAAGAACTGAAAATTAAAGGATAAAAATAACGTATTACAATACCACGTAAACATATTTTC
Source organism: Dryas drummondii (assembly GCA_003254865.1). Classification (NCBI taxonomy): domain Eukaryota; kingdom Viridiplantae; phylum Streptophyta; class Magnoliopsida; order Rosales; family Rosaceae; genus Dryas; species Dryas drummondii. Next base: position 759,451 of record QANW01011014.1, on the reverse strand, counting down.
TTGGCATACTATCAGTAATATTAGAACAACAAGAGGCTGCAACTTAGAGAAAGTAAATTACCTCACCCATAGATTAACAACAACAAGACTCTAACTAACTATATATACAGTGAATAAGCTAAAGCATGCACCTAATCTAAAAAAAGGAATGTTTGAGTAATACCAAAAGTGAATACGAAGTTCACTGAAACTTCAGGAATTGCATGCCTCAGTGCAAAATTTTCAATTATACTTAAAGCATAAACCAAAAAAAATAAAAAATGACTAAATTGTCTTAGGCACTTGGTCTGTTCAAAGCATACCACGCACTATTTATAAGTAAAGCCAACTAATATTCTTAAAGTCAATGGTCTCTAGATATTTGGCAAACATACATGTCACACCCAATCCAGAATAAAATCTAATATCTTGGAGTGAAGCGTAACTTACGTCTTAATCGTAGATTAATAAAATTATTTCTACAATTAAGACATGAAAAGAAAAGAAAAGAAATAAAATAATTGAAGAAACCAAGTAAAATGAATATGAAAATAAACTTTATTTAGCAAACTACTGTTCCAAGAATACCAGATGTTTATCTTCTTATATATTACAATTTATTGATAAACAAACAAAACATAATACTCCAACAAATTCTCTAAATTTCCCTTGGGTATTCCACATCATCAGTCATATTTTCGTCACCTACACAATCTATTAGGGTGTAAGCTTTTAAGACTCAGTAGGGTATAGTGATCCTTCATGGCCAATTATCACATTTAATCAATGTCTCAGTAAAAAAAAAAAGAAAACATATAATGATTACAGTTATATGCAATGAAATGTGTGTACTCACTTCTTAACTATTCTCGTTGACATATACCCAAGACAAACAGGCCTACACGTCCCATATCGTGCATCCTATTATTGTGGCCCCAAATGTCTCATGTATGAGCCAACACCCATCTGTCCCTTAAGCCTAAATATTTTGAATATTGTTATTTTTAATTTTCCTTCAACAATTCTTCCACAAATCATTAGATCACCAGGTTCATCTCCCTTTCTCCTTGGTGTATCCATAAATCACAAGACCACCAAGTCCATCTCCCTCTCTTCTTGGTGTCTCAATTAATCATTTTATTAACACGGTTCATAGCCACACTTTCCTTATGCACTTGTGTATGGTGGCCCTGATACCACATGTAAGTACAATAACATCCACAGAATACACAAAACACAAGGCTTAACATATGTAATCAATTGCTACTGCAGAACCAATATCACAAAGCATAACTGACCTGGTGAAGCCATGATGTAGGTAGGTTGAAACACACTAATAAGCAGCAGCCTTCCAATTGGCACAGCTGGAGTCTCTCACGTAATGGGGCAGAATGAATAGACTTCTTATTTTCTGTGTGACCAGGGACCATGCTTATATAGAGTCACCTGAAAATCCAAGTTCTTCCCATCAAGGAATTCTCGGGGTTTACAATCCTTATAGGACTCTATATGAGTCTATTACTTAATCCTTTTGCCTTATATGTTGTATAAGTCCTTCAAGTATCTAAGTCTTCTAGTTCTATACTGATAAGTATTTTGCATAAAAGAATGTTTTGATTAAGGTTCTCATAACTGTCCTATTGCTTGTAAACTAAGTAGTGTTAGTGACTTGTTGATTCCTAAAGGAACAAGGAATGTCCATCGAATTCTTACCGTCACAGGTTATTTGGAACCCGTGGTCGATGTAACAACCTGCTTCAATTCCAAAAGGATATGGAATTTCAATAACTCCACAATGTGTTTGAGTGCTTGTGCTGCTACTGATAGTATTGCACTACTCATAGACCCCAAGAGGAGAGTAATATGAAGTAGCACCTGGGCAACCATTATTCTGCTTCTTCTTTCTCCTCTGTTTATTCTCCTCTGTTTATCTTCCTCTATTTCTTCTTAGTAGGAAGCTTGGAATTAGCAAAGAAAATCATTTTCAAATCTCAACTTTCTTGAAAATGAAATTAACAGGAATAAGAAAGGGTAGACATAGTTCTTATTATATGTAGTGTTCAAAGATACAGTTCTAGCAGCCATACTTGACAAGTTCATCATGAAGGATAGAGGGCTATTGTTAGACACTGAGAAACGTATACATGGTGAAATTTTTTATTTCTTTCTCTTTAAGCCACATTGAGAGAGGTGTATATATAAATATGTTTTTTTTTTTTTTTTTTTTTCCCTTATATATAGAACCAAGAGAAGCTAGCTAAAAGACTGCATTACATACTTAATTACGTCTAAAAGCTTCTAAAATTGTCATGGTTTAATACATGAAATATTCGTTCAACTCTGAGTAGAAAGACAATTAACTAATGGTGGCCGGTTGACTAGTTAAATGTGCGTCTAATGAAGAAGCTCTGCCACCATTCCATCAAAGACCTGATCCTCTCCTAACCCATTTCTCTTCTAATCTACCTTACTTTCTAGACATCTAAAACTTTTAAATCCTGTTGATGTAGTCCAGGAAAGTGTTGAAAATGTCATCAGTTTAGCTAAATCAGTCATATACAACTAAATGACCAATATATGAAACATACATTATAATTCCGAAATAATTTTTTTTTTTTCATTGTGACTTGAAAGATATATATAGCAGTGTTCCCATCCAAAACTGACCCTGTTCCTGTTCTTCTTGAATTTGAAATAGCATTTCCCAAGGCTCTTCATAACTTTGTCCACTATTGGAAGTTTTTTAACACTACTGATCTAAATGAAAAGCAAAAGAGGCTGATTAGGGTGCTAATTGATTAACAGTTTTTCCAACTTATATGAAACTCTCTCTCCAAAGCGAGGCATCAGACTTAATCACAACATCATGGAATCCAGCTTCTTGCCCATACCGTATTCTATGAAGCAGAACAAGCAAGTCAAGGCTTTAACACTAAACAAACAAAATATGACCCTCATGGAAAAGTTTATAACTGGCAAAGTTAGGCACCAAAATTAGAACAGCCAACATTACAACCATACTATGACTTAATAGCATACATTATAGAAGAATATTGTTCAAAATGAACATATAATGTATACAACATAAAATAGTTGGAACAAATACATTACAATATTACCATTAAGAAATATTTTGTTCACCGTGATTTGAAAGACAATAGTGGAATTTCATGGAATGATGGAGCCGAACCACTATCGAAGACTGATGACCCTGTTCCTGCTGAACTTGAAACAACATCCCAAGGCTCAATTGATTCAGTTCTAACAAATTCAGCCTCTTCAAAATTTTGTACTTCAACATTAGAGGCTTTT